>JADBJO010024669.1:15000-24848 GCA_016801955.1 Conus betulinus
CTCTTGATTTTTCTACACTTTGCTGTCAGTGTCCTACTCCCAATGCCCTATGTTGTGGAAGTCTTGATTTTTCTACACTCTATGCTATGGAAGTCTGATTTTTTTCTACACTCTATGCTATGGATGTCTTGATTTTTTTCTACACTCTATGCTATGGATGTCTTGATTTTTCTACACTCTACACTCTATGCTATGGATGTGTCTGATTTTTTCTACACTCTATGCCATGGATGTCTTGATTTTTTCTACACTCTATGCTATGGATGGGTCTTGATTTTTCTACACTCTATGCTATGGATGTCTTGATTTTTCTACACTCTATGCTATGGATGTCTTGATTTTTCTACACTCTATTCTATGCTATGGATGTCTTGATTTTTCTCTACACTTTGCTGTCAGTGTCCTGCTCCCCATGCCCTATGCTGTGGATGTCTTGATTTTCTTCCCCTGTGCTGTAGATATTTTAATTTACATACAAAGTTCTGCGGATGGTTTCTTCACGATATATTCACATTCATTTTGCAGTGAACCAAAATAATCTTGAAGAAAGTCTCTGCTGGGCGGAATATGTGCCATTGCACCAAGTGTGTGAAAGACTACTACTGGACGGTTTGGGTGAACAGTGGAGTGATAAATTGTGTGCCTCCACTCAAACCATGCTGGGGTGAAGTTTATATGATGATTATTGATTAGTATTGCAGACATCGACATGACAATGAAAATGACTTTTTTTTTTCATTACGAGCACTGTGAGAAAATACAAACAAAAGGTCATGAGCGCTTTTGAAAACATCACTGTGTTAACTATTACATACTCTGCACCCTTTCATTCCTCATTTGTGCAGGGTCAGACTAATACCCCCACGCCCCACCCCCACCCCACCCCCCCCCCATACCCCCACACACCCTGTTTTGCTGCTATCATACCAACCAAACAACTTACATCGGACCATTGATTCGTATATTTTGTTCATGCTGTTTCCGTCGCAAGATGGTTGTGATGTTAGCTAGAAAGTCTTTTCAAGTACACCGAATGCAAATTACGAGCTTTCGCCATTTTGATGATGTGTGACAATAGGCCATTGCATATATAATGGTGGTGTAAACAAACAAAAAGGTGCCAAAATCGCACTGTGTGCTATTTATCTTATATTATTTGCTTGGTTTGGAGGTCTGTTTACCTGACGCAAGCAACTGAGATTTTAACATTGCTAATACTTTGTCTTCTAGTGCTTTCTCCCGTATCTGCATGACCACAGTCCACAGATAAAGAAATGGGCTGAGTGCAGAGCTGAGTAGTAACCCAAACACAACCATGGCGTCATGGGTGTTGTTTAAGTCTGGAGACCCATTTGTGGCCATTACCATGGTGAATCCAAGAATAAGCCAGCTGACGCTGTTCGTGGTTGCTACTTTTCTCACCAGATGTACTTCAGAATACACAGACTTTGCAGCAGAATTAAGCATAGCTCTGAATTTGGGCGTCCTTTTGTTGATCACGACTTGACCAACCATAATTGCTAAGCATATTATGCAGTTAAGGCTCACAATCACATCTGACCATCGGAATTTTGCGTTTGACTTAAACTGGTTCAATAATGCTATGCGACACAGACCCGACTGACCTTGAAGTCCCCACAGTGACAATCCAGGAATAAAAGTTATCAAAGACATCAGGGTTCCAGCACACCATGGTACTATGAAAGCTGATATTCTCAGTTTAGACGTCCCTTCCAAAGCGAATGACAATGATGTGATCCATGGTGATGAACCCAATGATCAAACTGACACCTCACTGGACAGATAGAAAAGAAACTCAGCCACCTTACAAGACAGGCTGTTGATCCATATCTTTTCAGAGTAAATGTAACGATCACTTAATATCTCACTAGCTGCTGTAACAATACTTACGTGACATCCAATACACCAGTCAGTTAACAGCAAATTAGTAATCAGCAAAGAACTGTTTTCAAAACCTTTTTTGACTTTGAATAAGCTGATAAGACAAACCAAGTTTCCTACTGTGGAACACACACAGACCACCCAGAAGAAAAACTCTGTATAGTTCAGTGGAATCAGGGTTGCGCATGAAGGAAGTACAGTGTAAGGAGCTGAGCACTTTATTTTTCCCGACTGTTTTGGAAGTAAGGTCTTACAGCACAACCTGTAATTGGATGCAAAAAATATTTTGTAAACGATCTGACGCTGACAGCAAATCTAATGGGAAATCAGTAAGTGGGATGAATCTCATGTCCACTTCAAGCAGACGTGGAATGTTTTTAAAACCTGAAGACCTGATATATTTTAATGTCCGAAAAGGACAAATTTAAATGTTCCACTAGGGGCAAGAATATAGACAGTTCGCTGTTCAGTGTGTCAAGATGTGTTGCTGATACTTCTATCAGCATCAGTGAATAATGAATACCTTTTGGTGACACGCCTCTTGTGTTTGACCTGATGGGGTTTTTCCTGCTAAACGTAAGATATTCAAGTTTTGTAGCTCGAGAAAACTAGGAATGTCGAGATATTGTAAAAGGTTGCTTGCAAGATCAATGTACTGTAGGTTGGGAAGCTGAATGCCTGACACATTAGAAATATAGCAACTAGCTAGAATAAGACGAATGCTATAGGTGTTGGTCCTAAAATTATACAATGACATCCCTGATCCTGTGGCGTCCACATATCGTAGCTGTGAGAAACGATCAACAGGAAACGTGTTTCTGCAAAGGACGGAGTGCCCTTGACATGCACAACCCTCAGGACAGGTCATGTCGCACATCAGCTCATCATCTCGTTGTGGACACTGGCCCCAGCCATCACACAGATGATCTTTGTGCAGACAAATTGCAGATGTTCGACACTGAAACAATCCAGAACATCGAATCGTATTGCAGTCTTGCTCATCCTCTCCATTAAGACAGTCAGAGAATCCATTGCATCGAGTGTAAACAGGAAGACCGTACAACCATTCAGATGTACAACGATGATGAGTGGCAGGACAAGGTTCAGTTTTTATTTGTCTGTTGTGTAAAGTAACCGGTGCCAGGTTAATGAAAAATCGCTGTGTCATCTTCACATCTCTGAGTTGCATGCAGTATGCTCACCAAGCAAAATTTTGCTGCAGGCAACTAACCTCATCAGAATCATCCAGACAATCAGAGTGCTCATTACAGTGTTGACTGTGCAATGCACACTGGCTATTTGAGCACTTGAAGCCTTGGCACTAAGGATGCACACAAAAAAGACTCATCAGATTTATCTGGGCAGTCCTGTATGAAGTCACACACCAAAGTAAAATGTATTGATTTGACATTCTTAATACAACTGAACATTGCAAGTGCATACGTTGTATTTCTCTTAGCTGATAGCACATGCTTCTGATCAGTATGCAATTCCAGGAATGCAAAACCTTCAGAATCATATGTATTCCCAAAGTAACTTTTGATGTTACAGTACAAACAGCTGTGGATCACGTGACTGTGTGAACAAGTGAGTAAAGCCTGCCTGGTGTGTGTGAAAGTGGGCTGTGCGGACTCTGATTTGGCTGGTGCAATGCTACGAGAGAAAGACACCCAGCAGATCTAATCTTAATTCGCATAGTGCTGCATACCCATGGGATGTTCTTCTCCTAAACCCCAGGAATTCCAACCCAGTTCCACCATTTTTCCTCGAAATAGTATGTCTGAAATTTGTGTAGTATATGAAGTGATTCTCATGGAATATAATTGTTTTATCAGACCACTTATAGAATCTACTATATATAAAAGACACCAAGTGCCAGCCTGAAGTGTACCCAAACGTTACTTCAAACAAATAATAATTTTTGAAAATAGGTAGCGAGTTTTTTTCCAGTTCTTTTCTAGTTTTGACAGAAGCAAGTTGCTGGCCATATTTCTGACATCCATGGAACAAATGTCTATTACGTGAATCAGTCTTTAACATGACTACCTTGAAACATTTGTTAGTTGAAGCCACCATCCCCTGACATCTAGGACCACTGAAGGGACAGAGTTCTGTTTCATCCCGTCCATCCTCACACTCTGTCTTCAAATTGCACTGCAGAAAGTGATGGAATTTGAAATAATTCATTGCAGAACAGTTGAACAACCCACTTCGCAGTTTGTAAGGGTGTGTAGAGACGTAAAAAGCAGAAAAGGCCATTTTGACAAACTTTAATCTAACACCGGTATGAACAAGTAAATTCGAAATATGACGTAATAAATATGGACGCTGGTGTGGAACGCTCAGCACACACGATAGTTCTATGATCCTGAGATGTATTCTGCTTTTTGTATGCAAGTCGCAACGGACTGCTATCAAAACAAGGGGAAAGTCGGTATGACTGCAGGACACTGACCATGACGACATGTTTGGAGTGTAACTTCAGTTCTGTACTAAAAGAAATCGTGCCACGCACATACGGTATGTTTACATACCCAGAATATTCTGTCATATTTTGTAACAATAAATTATTGTATTTTATCGCTTGTAAATTGATTGTAGCTGCCGGTTGATCCATGATTGCTATCCACAATAAATTCGCAGCTGACTGAAAAAAAAAATCTTGAAGAACATGATAATCCCATTTCAATGTTATGTCAGTATCATGTGGTGTTCGTAACCGCATTGCAATGCTCCAAGTGTTCCTTTCAGTGGCACCACACCAGAATACCGACCGTTGAACGTGAGCACGCACATACATACCCTGTCTGACTTTCACGTGCAGGTTACAAAAAACAGTGGAACCCCCACACAAACCATACACCACTCCCTGGTTCTCTGTGAAACTTAAACGGGTGTGGTACCCGACAGTCAGATAGATTTTTCAGTAGGAATGTGGTACCTTCGTTGTTTCGTTTCAGGCGATAGCCTACACCTGCACAACCATCACCAGTCTCCAGAGATGCAGGTACAGCGTCTTCTCGGATGTTAAAATTAGTGGTATACTCTGCACAGAACATGAATCTAGCTGATCACATATACCACTAACAATACATACTCTGTCTTCGTTTATTCCACCCCATCCACTCACATTGCTGCCCTACAGTTTTCTAAACTGTTTGTATGCCGTGGTACAAGAAGCAGTATGATAGCGTGTAAAAGACTAATTCAGAGAAGAAGAAGAAGAGAAGAAGAAGAAGAAGAAGAAGAAGAAGAAGAGAAGAAGCAAAATTGTATTTCACATTGCTGCCTTGCAGACGTAATAATAACAACTGGTAGTCCTGTTGCATTTGTTTCCATATCAGGATTACAGTTTTTTGTGAACGTTTGCTTACATAAAAGGGAATTTCAACAACTATCAGAACTGTCAAACCGTTGGTCTGAGCGGCCATCATAGCAATACAATGACGCAACCCATTCTGAATAGATTACAGTCGGAAGCTGATGCCATCATTGCTGAAGAAGAGGATGATTCTGTGAAGGCAAAAAAAAAAAATAAATAAATAATAACCTGATATTCCACTCGGAAATTTTAAAGAGTTTTCGAGCGGAGCTTATGGTCGTGCGTTAGAACCACTTGTGACTTGTTTTAGTGCACATTCAATGTCCATCCCAAAATAAATGAATACTTGATTCTTTTCAGGCAGTGTTAAACGTGGTGGAAGGAGGAATGGAATCTGCCTTCCACTTTAACTTTCATGATCTTCAAAGCTTTTCTCACTCAGCCTGTATCAGCTCTCCTAGTTTACCGTCTTCTCCAGCCGACTTCTCTTTTTGGGGCGATTTTCAGTCACTGTGAGAACGTAGGGACTCTTCAACGCAATTGGCCTCCATCAATGTTACCGTTATACAAGTTTGAGCATAGTTTGGTCATACACTATACGATGCATTCTTCGCCCGCATTTCCCTCATTTGTCTATGATTTGAATGACTCCTTATTTACAAGTGATCAGCTTTTTCGCCGTCTGGTACATCCTCTGGTGAGGTTTTTTTTCAGGCTGTCCTCTGTGTTTGTGCATTGCTCATCTGTCCTGTCTTCATGATTCCGTCACATTCTGTTGATCCCACCCGCTGCTTTCTTTTTTTTTTCAAAGTAATTAAGGCGTCAGATATACATTGTATTATCAAGACACACACACACACACACACACACACACACACACACACACACACACACACACACACACACGTGCAGAGACAAGTACACACAATCACACATAGAAAACACACACACACACACACACACACACACACACACACACACACACACACACACACACACACACGTGCAGAGACAAGTACACACAATCACACATAGAAAATACACACACACACACACACACACACACACACACACACACACACACACACACACACACACACACACATGTGCAGAGAGTTACAATTTTGTGATCAGGAGTGAAGAGTAAGCCCTCTCTCTCTCTCTCTCTCTCTCTCTCTCTCTCTCTCTCTCTCTCTCTCTCTCTCTCTCTCTCTCTCTCTGTTGTAATTTTGGACTAAAGTGGAAGCTATTGATAAAGTGATCATATAAAAAGATGAGGTGGAGGTGGGGGAGTATCGCTCCTGCCATTGTAATGAGTGTTTTTAACTGCTGTTTTGGACAGACTCTCATGTTAGCTGCCAATATATGTGAGAAACAAGATGAGCTCAGACGTAGATATTCCACAATAGATCATCCATTGGATTGAGATATGAAAAAAATGTTTGTGTACTGTGATAGGGCAACATTAGACTGAGATATGTAAACAAGTTAAAAAAAAAAAAAAAAGTTATGCGTTACACTGAAACAAAATGCAAATTTCTTATGGCTCCAGTGTGGTAAACTGCCACAGAGGCAGATTACTTAATCCAGCAGTTACAGATCCATGTTTATTTTGATCATGGTGGCCAAAACTTGTTGACGGGTAGAATGGTGTAACATGGAGAGTTAACGATTTGTTGGTGTGTAGAATGGTGTAACAAGAAGACTGAACGATGTGTTGACGGGTAGAATGGTGTAACAAGAAGAGTTAACGATGTGTTGGTGGGTAGAGTGGTGTAAAAAAGAGTTAACGATGTATTGACGGGTAGAATGGTGTAACAAGAAGAGTTAACGATGTGTTGGTGGGTAGAGTGGCGTAACAAGGAAAGTTGACGATCACTTCTCATGGAAAGATCACACTCCGGGTGAATAAAAAAGTGTTTGCCGATTTTTTCCCCCCGAGAGAGGGAAGGCATGTGGGAGGAGTTGGGCGGCTTCCTTGTGGGAGAAAGTGCAATGATTGATTGGTTGATAAGAGAGAGAGAGAGAGAGAGAGAGAGAGAGAGAGAGAGAGAGAGAGAGAGAGAGAGGGATGTATTCAAGAAGAGCAACGTCCCAATTGAAGAGGTGGATAAACAACATAAAACAGGCGCGTACTATCGAAATCGGACATTGGTAATGAACAAAAGGAAGTAAACAACAGAACTATGAGTAATATCTAGATCGTCTTTCAAATGTTTTGAATAAGTAAACGCCGATAGAGTGTGAATTTTCGGCGACAATGCAAAAACAGGTATAGGCAGAGATTCTCCAGACTATGTGGATTCCGGGAGTATGAATTTTGTTGCGAAATGAGGCAGAAGTCGACGGACGCGGGCACTTCAAGTTCAAGACAGTGACACCGAGACACGCCATTGGGATTAAGGGTACAGATGTACTGATAGTGTTGTGCTGTGACTGTGCAAAGGGTACAGATGCACCGATAGTGTTGTGTTATGACTGTGCGAAATGATCGACTTCCATCATTCGTGTCCACTGATTAATATGCGTGACGAGAGTGACCAGAGAGCAGAAGCAAAACGAGTGTTTCATTCCTCATCGACGGAAGAAAGTGATATTAGTCGTCGTGTTGAAAAGCGCCCTAGTAATAGCAACCTACAAACGGCTAGCACGTTTCTGCCCAAAGGAAGATGAACACCGATATCCAATCCTTTCTAACGTGTACAGAAAACAACGCGTTGACGGGGTCGCAATGAAAGATGACTTTGTAGAGATGCGACAAGAGATCAACAACTCAACTACTACTTTCATGGAAAAAAGTGTCCACTTTACAGGGCCGACTATTTGACATGGAGGCTAAGAAAGACAGGGCTGATGAGCAAATTCAACAGCTGAAAAAAGAAACAGGGTATGTTGAATTGTACATTAAAGCACCACTAAGGGAAAAACAACAATGATCTGAAGCAGTACTTGCGTCGATGCCACTTACGTGTTTTTCGTGTAGCAGAGCCTGAAAGAGAGTCAGTAGAAGACTGTGACGAAAGTCTGTGACATCTTTACTGACAGCGTCGGCATCAACATCAAGCCCTGTCACATCGTGGTGGCCCACCGAACTGGCAGAAGAAGCAGCGACAAAACTGCGGCCTATCCCGGTACGGTTCTTTGACCGAAAGCTGAGGGAGCAAGTACTGGAGAACCGGAGGCGCCAGAAGGGGAAGGGGACGAGCATGGGGGGAAGACCTTACCGCAGCCAACTACGCACTTCTCTGCAGTGCCATAGAACACTCGGCTGCTATGTTCGGGAGTTCGGGAGGACAAATCCTAGCCAAAGTAAGAAACGGACAGATCTTGAGGCTGAACATTCACACTGATGTAGATGTGGCTTTCAGACGTGTCATGTCTTCAGGTGATATCAGTGTTGATGAGGACGACAGGCAAGATCACCGTCAGCACACATCTTCACAGCTTGAAGCTGCTAAACTGGGACAACATGTAAATATTCCATATTCCGTACAGCATTTCTTGTGCCAAGAGATAGTACTTATGTTTAAATAATACTGTCTTCTTCTTCTTCTTCTTCTCTCTCTCTCTCTCTCTCTCTCTCTCTCTCTCTCTCTCTCTCTCTCTCTCTCTCTCTCTCTCTCTCTCTCTCTCATGCACAGAAAACGAAATTCATGCTTAGAACAACTCGACAAAAACGTCAAAATCTTCCTGATAATTTTTCTGTTCTTTACTCAAATGACAAAAAGATTGAAGAAACTAATAACCATAAAGTTCTTGAGTTGTTCATTGATAATAATTTGTCACGGTCAGATCATATACAAGGATATGTAACATTATCTCTAAAAAGATCTATCAACTCTCTAAGTAAAAACATTCTTGAATCTACACAGAGTCGAAAAAATGTTCTTCTCTGCTGTGCTTACATTGAATCTTACATAAATTATGTTTTAACTGTTTGGGATTCAGCAAGCAATAATAGCATGAAACCTCTAGTAAGTCTACATAGACGAGCCTTGAAATTGATTCTTTTTTAAAGCCCGTCGACTCTGTTAGCGTCTGATTATAAGGTATTGAATATTTTGCCATTAAAAATGAAATTAGAGTATAACAAAGCTGTTTTCATGTTCAAAATATTGTCCGGAAGAGTACCACACTCCCTTACTAATATGTTTCCAACAAAGAGTATAACCATTCGTCTAGGATAGTACCACCGCGTCCCAGAATTGATCTCTTTAAAACTAGTCTGATTTACTCCGGGAGTTGTTTGTGGAATGCCATTATTAATAAAATCGACGTTAATATCAGTCTCAACATGTTAACAGAAAGGTATCACTCGTTATTATTAACTGAACTAGGAAACAAAAGTCCATGAGTCGGATTGTTTAACCCATGTCGATTTCCCTCTTCTTTTTTCTTGTTGTTTTGATGTTGGGGTGGGGGTGGGGTGGGGTGGGGGTGGGGCTGCTGTTTTGCTGTGATGGTTATTTCTGGTGTTTTCAGCTCATTGTTCTTTATTGCATGACTTGATTTTGATACTACCCTTCTTTCATTGTATTTTGTCATTTGTGATGTACTGATTGTTTCCCTCACTCAAACGATTCTTATGCGCACTGCCGTGTGACTAGTCTTCACAACTAATGTT
>JADBJO010024670.1:2500-15000 GCA_016801955.1 Conus betulinus
GGACGGTAATAGATTTGCTTTGAAAAGGATAACGATGGTTTTCTGGTAATGAAAAGTTTTCGTACTCAAAATATTTTCAGAAGTGTTATTGGTTTTCTGGTAATGAAAAGTTTTCGTACTCAAAAATTTTCAGAAGTGTTATTGGTTTTCTGGTAATGAAAAGGTTTTCGTACTCATAAAATATTTTCAGAAGTGTTATAACCAATGTTTTTCATCTTCAACTTGCATGTTATAAAATTTTAATATTTTACGTACATTTTGTATCTACACGATTTCCATAAGGGGAACATAGTTAAAAGAACAAAACAAAGAGAACTGATATGTCATTTTATAAGTCAACCGGGAAAGCTATTTCAAAAGCATTCTCTGGGCAAAAGACAGAAGAGTGGTCCACAAATGCTTAAGTAAAACTTCAGTTAAATCCAAACACTCTAAAATACAAAGTCAATGTCAGAAAAGCAACAGACAAGGGTTTCTTACTGATGAGAGTAACTTCTTGCACGATGAGGTTGGGCAGAGGCAAAACTAGCTGGCCACACGCGCTTTTTTAGGGCTGTCCGACGAGCGCACCAAAAGATACAAGCAGTTCCATTTGGAACCGTATCACAATTGTTTTTAAAGCTAAACATCTTCCGTTTCAAGCGAAGGTTTTTCAGCTACCGCCCGTTTCAGTAGTTCCATTTGGAACCGAATTAAAATTGCTTTTAAAGCTAACACCTTCCGTTTCAAGCGGAAGTTTTCAGCTGCGCGCCGTTTCAATTCAGCCTTCGTCTCCCGCGATCTCCTCGACACTGAAAACCAACAAAGGAATGGAAAGCTGTGGAATTAAAAAAGTAAAAAAAAATGTGTATATATAATTGTATATGTACCCCAAACCCAAGTTATTTTAACTTCTTCATCAGATCTATTTGTTTTAAAAACAGGTAGTAAGTACATCATTCCCAACTAAATTAACAGCAGATCAGAAATTTTTTCATGTATATATATTCTAATGTATCAAACGATAGCTTTTCTTTTCAAATGGGATACTGAAATCGCAGTTTCATCAATTCCCAACGGCTGCATATTTGGAAACGTTTTAAACTTTTCAGTTCAAATAAATGCGACATTTTTCCGGGTTATTCTCCTCATCAATGCAACACAAACCAACCCACACCTATATTGCCTAAGAGAAAAAACTCAATTCAGTATTTAACTACAAGAACAATTTCCATTTCACTCATGAACAGACTTGCTCGTAAGTTTGAAAAAAAAAAAAAAAGAAAGAAGCCAGGCTGCATTATCCCCGGATCATGTTCTAAGTTATTGTGTGAATACTGCAGGGTGGGCGTCCAATCAAGAAAACAACGTACCTACAGTATACACACAGAGCTCTTGGACTGTTCATTAATTATATGCAAGTAACATTCTATGCATTAAAAACGAGGTAAAGCGTGTTGTTATTGCGATGCTGATATACTGCCGTAAAAAACGAAGGCACAGAGTACGTACGCATCGATAAAAAACTACCTTTCAACATTCCTTGCGCTATTAAGGAATAACCTCGGTACGACCCAGAGTTGAGTTTGCTGCGGGACTCAGTTGGGAAGACTGGGACCACACAGTCGAGTTTCATCCACTTAATGGATGCGTTTCTGAGAGTGTTGCTCAAATTTCCTGACCAACACTGCAGGTGCCTGTGTCTCTCGGCCTGGTTGACGCCGGGATATATTATGAAAGGAAGCGTAGAGTACAGCCCTGTCATGTAGTAGTCAGACCGAAATGGAAATCCGTAGCATCATCTTAATCATCCTCATTCTCATCGATCAGCATTTAAAAAAAAAAAATGTCTCAAGTTCTGTGGCCCTTCATGCCCTGCTCTCATGGTGACCTCAGTTTCGATGTCTCTCCACGTCTGTGGCCTTGGTTTGGTTCCGTCGGGGTCACCGGTATCGGCGAGTCCATGGGGCTGTCGTTGGACGGACGTGGGCGCCCTCCGGAGGGGAGAGCTCACTCACGCCGGCTCCGCGACTAAGCAATTATTGTCGTCAGTAGGGGGCTTAGTAGGTGGTGTCCTGCGTATGTTAGATCAGAACAGGCGCCACTGAACACCACCGAAGTGACTCGGGCAGCAGTGCAGTGTCTCCTCCGGTGGGTTGCCTCTTGACGACTTGACATTGACTGCTCCCTGTGGATTGCCTGTGCCGGGGCTGCGGCGGGACCGCCGGCTGTGGCTGCGTACGGGGTGTCGGAATGAGCGGTGGGCACCGCCAAAAACAACGTAGACCAACGAATCGCGAGATTTTTTGTCTTGTGATTCGATTGTCTACGTTTTTTCTGGCGGTGCACTGTCACTGACATTTCAGAGTTTGATTGGATTTCAGCCAGCGGTCGCCTTGCTTTACAATTTGATCTGTATTTCTCAAGCCAAGCCCTCAAAACAACAAACTTGGGGGCTGTTACTTCAATCATGCCGCCTTCCCCCTCCACCCTCCCCTTACCGCCCCCCCCCCCCCCCCCCCCTTGTTTTTTTCTTCACTTTTCAAGCAAGACCATTCAGTCATCATCCTTCAGTTCATGCCATTCCCTTATCTTTGTTACTAATACATTTTGGAGCTAATTTTTGAAGTTTTCCCTCTTGATTATTCCCTTTGAACTTTGTGATGATCAGGAGCGTTTTTTTTTTTTTTTTTTTTTTTTTTTTTTTTTTTGAGTTTCCCTTTGGTCCTACTAATCTGTTAAAGCCCAGCCGAATACACAGGTAGGGCCTCTTTTCAGGGCCATCACTAGATGGGGCAAAACAAATCCGATCCTGAACAACAAACATAACATTATTCTTAAATGTGCATCCAATGATAATAAAAAAAAAAGACCGACATCCTTTGGTTTCATGAAGATGAATTCTATTTAAGGCGTTACCTGCTCCAATTCGTTTGTTTCTTTATTAAAAAAAAGGCTAAAAAACAAACAAAAATTATTTTAAAATGTCATACGGGCAGACACATACGTGAGGAGAAGCAGGTGGACAGGAGGTTTTCAGTGTCAATCATTACAGCCTAGCTGACCACACACAGCCTTTTCAGAACTGTCCGACTGGCACTAGAAAAAAAAAATGTCACTCTACAAAATACGTAAGACCAAAGAAACAAACATACGCAGTCATGACATCTCTCAGTCTTATAAACAAATGATCTCTCTCTCTCTCTCTCTCTCTCTCTCTCTCTCTCTCTCTCTCTATATATATATATATATATATATATATATATATATATATATGCAGAGGTATCCTTCTGTCTCGGAAGACCATGGAGTTGCGCTGTAGGTGTCTATTCTGGTACAACGACGGGTGTGGCTGACCAGTCCGACGCAGGAATGACAGTCCCTGTGGCAGAGGGCACAGATGAAGTCTGACGCTGGTCTGTCTGCCTGGGCTGCAGCCTTTCTTCTCATTCTCTTTTCCCCGTGCTGCTGAGCGAGCGTCTCTTCGAATTTGGAGTGACTTTTTTTGTACAGTCTGTCTCCAGGTTGGGCCGTTCGAGGGCTGTTGCTTCCCAGTTGTTCTGGTCGATGTTCAAAGGCCTTAAGGTCCCTCTTGCACACGTCTTTGAATCGCAGCTGTGGTCTGCCTGTGGGGACGTTTTCCCTGCACAAGTTCTCCATAGAGGAGGTCTTTAGGGATCCGTCCGTCATCCATGCGCACGACATGGCCAAGCCAGCGCATACGTCTCTGTTTCAGCAGCCTGTACATGCTGGTGCATCCGGCTCTTTCCAGGACAGTGTTGTTTGGGACCTTGTCCTGCCAGGTGATGTTCAGAATGCGTCAGAGGCTACGCATATGAAAAGCATTGAGCTTTCGCTCTTGTCAGGCACGCAAAGTCCCAAGACTCGCTGCCATACAGGAGGGTGCTCACGATGCAGGCTCTGTAGATATGGATCTCCGTGTGCTTGGTCAGCTTGCTGTTGTTCCATGCTTCTTTGTCAGTCCTGGCTCCCACCCTGTTTGGAATCTTCTTTACTGTGATGCTGAAACACGCATTTGGTCCTGCAGCTGAAGGTATCTACTTCCAAACCAGGACAGACGGAAAGCTAACTTCAGCCTCTCCAGACTAAGGGCCAAGACTAAAAGTCAAGCTGAGGTGCCTGCGTGACTTCCTCTTTGCAGACGACACAGCAGTAACCGCCCCAATCAGCCGAGGACCTACAGCAGCTCATGACTCGCTTCAGCGATGTCTGCCAAGACTCCGGACTTACCATTGGCTTGAAAACACAGGTCATGGGACAGGATGTTGACTCTCCCCCAGTCATCAGCATCAATGACCATGAACTGGATGTCGTCCATGACTTTGTTTATCTGGGCTCAACTACCTCAGACACCCTCTCACTCGACGCAGAGCTCAACAGGCGCATCGGCAAGGCAGCCACCACCATGATCAAGCTTTGACAATGCTTGGGTTATTGAACAGCAGAACTGACCACTCAGACTGTTCCATATCTTTTGATCTCCCTTGCATCCTTGAATGGATCCTCAAGCATAGGCTCAATGATTGTCCCCTACATTTTATACTGTTTGCATAATGTTTTTAGTTTTTCAGCAACTTTTTTCCTCTCCGCGCACTTTCGTTTTGTTTCATTTATTACCTTTGGTTGGCTGCTTTGGAGGTGCTGTTGGATTCTTTTGTGAATCCTTGGTGGTGAGAACACCAGATAATTAGTGACTGTGGTGTGTCTTTATTTGACGCCAAGCGCTGAAACATGATAGGCGATGAGTCTGCGATAAGACCGATCCAACGGAGAGAAAAGACTTAGACGCAGGCAATACAAACAGATCTACTTTTTAAGGGATTGTTATGGTTCTCTCATGCAGCTAAGAAAAAGCTTTTATATTTTGCAGTATAATTACATAACTTTGCGTTTTTTTTTTTTTTTTTTTTACATATATTCAACTTTAAAAATTAAACATTTATATATTTGAATTCAATAATAAAGTTATGGGACGACACGAAGATTGTTCTAAGTCATCGGGGGGGAAAATATGTTAAAAAAACTTTCATGGGGGAAAAGGATAGAAAAAATGCTCCATGAAAGCTTGAAAAACTCCAAATACATCGATAAACTCTAGGAGGCTGAGCCACAAAAACAAGGAAAGTTATTGACAGGTAACTTCCTGAAGACGGTGATTTACCAGTTCTAACTGATAAGTCTGGAATTTGGCACACAGTGCAACAAGTTTCTGTTTCAATTTTCTATTTTTCTCTTTCCGCACGTCTCAGCCTTCACCTCACTCTTCGTCTGCTTCCTGTAATTGACACTGAAAACAACAAAGTAATGGAAAGCTGTGGGATTCGAAAGTAAAAAGAAAAAATATATAAATTTAAAAGTATGATTAAAAATGGAGATTTAAAAACCAACAAAATTGTTTCAAGCTATTGCTCTCGTCAGGGTTGTTTTAAATAATAAAATATATATATATATATATACCAGAATGATGTAACTATAATCTGATAAAATTAATTATTGCCTTCAATACAAAGCAAAACACCCAGAGCAAACTCATGTTAAACAAGTGAGAAAAAGTTCCCAGAGTGGTATGAAATGGTTCCATGACAAATCCTTGAGAAAAAGATCTGGACCTCCTGCCAATAACTGCCTTTTGTCGTAAGTTATGAGCTCCGACAGATGTAGGGAAACATACCTGTGGAGGATAGTCCCCCATTACTCATGAGTAAGAGATGTCCCGTCTCTAGGACCTTGCTATTTATTTACGGATTCAGTCCCAGACACGGCCATGGAGGGCATGCCACACAAGGAGACATCCGCTTGCTAACAGGACCGTCACTGTTGGGGAAAGGGCAGGTCTCTGAGATGGACTGCGCCAGCGGGGGACCCAAGGGGTGATCCCGTCATGTATTATGAGACTATTTTTAGCCAATCTGAAAATGGTGAAGAAGACCTGATAAAGACGATGAGACTGTGGTCCCTGAGTCATGGCCAAGCCTCAGAAGTTGCACCAATCACCAGCCTCTTCAGGAAAGCAGTGAGCGGGACCATTATTGTGACCCGTCCCCTTAGGAAGCAGCCCCCTCGTTTGCCTCAGCCCTGTGAGAGCTGAAAAAAACCACGCAGTCTCCAAAGGGGGACTGATACTGGTTGGTGGTCGTCGTCATTGCAGCCTGCTGCTGATGAACAAGTCCAGCCCAAGGGAGGACAGTGTCCCTGAAGATCACCGAGGTGTTGAAGTGTATCCTGGCTACACTGTCCACCGCAGCAGAAAATTGTCCTGTCCTGAGATCTGCGAAGATCTGCATGGCGGGATCTGAAAAAGGACCCTTCAAGGCGACCCTGTAAGTGTTCAAGCCATTTGCCTTGATGCGACAGGCCAGAATCGTTCACCTCTGGCAATTCCTAGACAACCTTACGGTTAAAACGGTCAAAGAGGACATCGCCTGCCGTGACATCCACAAAAGCACATTGGGCAAGGCAGTCCCATTCTACGCTCGTCTTGAAGGATTGTATGCATACAGAAGGCAGCTGAGGGTAGAGATCAGGGGCAGGTTTAATAGAGAGACGTTTAACCAACTGTTCGTCAAGTGACCACGACCGCCACTGACCATGGTTGTTTGGTCTATGACCCGTTTCGTCAGTTTTGCATCGCGGTCACTGGACCTAACACTCTTCTATGTTGCTGTTTGGGGCGAGACGTACTGCTACTGCCCTCCAAAGACAGCGATTTGTGACACAGCAGGCCACTTCTAACACACACAGCCAGTTTAGGGGACAGACAGGGTTCGTCGCAGCAGTAGTGACAACATCCTATGAGCAGTGGAAGACCGAAGTCTGTCCCCCAGTTATTCAGAAAGATGCTTGTGCGTCCGAGTGTAGTAGGGGTGGGACAAGGGGGAGGAGGTTCCGGGGGTCGCAAAGACGCCCGTCCCGATGTGGCAGGGCAGGGAGTGGGGAGTCCCTCCAGAGGCAGGAAGTCACTCCAGTGTCGCCCAGTGGGGGGCTCTGGTCAGAGGGGACATGGGTGGGTCTATGTGCGCAAACTGCTCCTTACAGACCATGGGGTAATGGTCAATTCAGCATGCATACGTTGGGTGCCAGACCCACCCTGTCGCTTCGGTGGCAAGTGAATTCAAATCCATGCATTCACATCAGACATGGAGCCGGACACCCAGTCGTATGGGGCTGGGACATGATGGAATCGCAGGCCTTGAAGCGTCAACAAAAACTAGCCTTCCAGTCAAGTAATGGTGCTACCGTCACTGGATCGCGCAAGCCCAGTGGATCACTCGACCGCGCAGACCCTCCGACCACAGTAAGGTTGGGGGGGGGGGGGGGGGGGGGGGGGGGGGGGGGTGGGGGGGTGGGGAGGGTCTGTTAGATCTCCAGGACCACGGTTTCACAAATATGACTCCACTGGACCTGGGCTATTTTGGGTCAGGGAACTAGCGACATAATCTTAAATTTATTCTCATTGTGTTTATGTTGATATTTCATGTGTACTGTGTGTAACTCTCAGGGGGAAAAGTGAGTTCCATGCCTTCCGCTGCAGAGAGAGAGAGAGAGAGAGAGAGAGAGAGAGAGAGAGAGAGAGAGAGAGAGTCTTTTCGTCCCCCCTCCCCCCCCCCCCCCCCCCCCCCCCCCCCCCCCCCCCCCTCCTTTCACTGGAGTTCGTTTGGACTTAGTCAAGACTGAACTAAGAAAGGTAACTGATGCAGTTTGTGTTAGATTTAAAATGTTACTGAATTGTTTCCCCTAGATAGTAGCTCCGCGCAAGGGGACCGGGTAGTGTTCGCCATCATGATTACGATATATTATTATCGACTGGCCATCGATTTCAAATTAAGCAAACAAACAAAAGAAAAGAAAAAAAAGGAGATGGCGGAGAAATGGAAAGAGAGAATAGAAAAGTGGGGAATAGAGATGATCATACCCACAACAGATACAAAAATACTTACTTCCTCGAAAATGACTTGATACCATCTTAAAAAGTACAAGATATTTCAACGGAGTGAAAACAAACAGTAAAATATTTGCATAAACTTGATACGATTTCCACTTTGTACAGCATAGCTAGAACATCCCGTATCTTGACATATCAAGTGCTGAATTTATAAAGCACAGATAGGCCAGTTTCTTATAACGCCTTATCTAAAAATGCACAATTGACGTGTTTTGGACACTATACGCACATATATTTGATACAGTACTCCTAAAGGTGAAGGGGGGTGAAATATGGATAATACATGAATAAAGCCAAACACAACTATATCAACAACTTATATGTTTACTTGCAAACTCATTCACACGTGTACTCGAAGTCAGATAGCCTAACACGAATGTGCTCGTAAGAATTATACGTATGTGTCTAATCTAATTTATCACACTCGGTGGTAACCAAACTTAATATCTAGGAATCACATTAGTATGAAACAAACAAGAAAACAAAGATTACATTTTCTTTTCAAATAAAATACGCGCGCAAGTAGGCTATGTCAGAAGAAGATTTACGTCTGCTCACTTTTCATTAGTTTCAGAGTGAGGTGACTTCAAGTTTCAAAGTCAGGTGAATGCAGATGGAAACTGACGCAAACTTGAAAAAAAAAATGCTATTCTGCGGAACGATAGAAATAAACAAATTACAAGAACAACGCAACCTATTTGGTCTTCTTCAGCCAAGACAAACAGCATTCAAAGACCATGAAAATGAAGGAAGACTCATTCAGCTCCTCGAGTCGTGCGCGAAATGAATGTGGAATGTAAATGAGGCTGCTGTGAAGGAGACAAAGCGAGTTTAATAATGATGAGGATGATGACGTCGACGAGGATGATAATAATAGGAAGAATAATAACAATAGTAATAGTAATGATAATGATGCTAATAATAATGAAAATACTAATAGTAATAGTGATGGTGATGATAAAAGAATATTCTGAACAATGATAAACAGAGGAGTACTACCAGTTTTAGTAATACTATAATGATAGCACTTGTAGCATAATAGTAACAAGATAATGAAAACGAAGACTGAAAACTCACTTAGTTGCGCAAAATGAAAGTAGAAAGGAAACGAGGCTGCTGCGAACGAGACAAAGTGGGTACAATAATGATGATGATAATAACGATGATAGTAATAATGATGATAGTAATAATAATAACAACAACAACAATAACAAGAACAACAACACACAACACACAACAACAACAACAACAATAATAGTGATCGATGATGATGATGATGATGATGATGATATCAAAAGTAGTTATAGTATTTAGAGTAACTGTAGAGAAGAAGGGGAGCAGGGAAAGGAGTTACAGGATAGTCAGTCGCGCAACATGATTGTAGTGGCGACAGTAAGGTCAGAGTTCGGGGGTTACAGCAAAGGTCAAGTAGTACGAACAACGTTCAAACAGACGAAAATGGCACTGACTCTATGAGGGGAAAAAAGGACCTTGGATGTGTAAAAGATGATAAATCCTGTTATCTAGGGGTCAATAAATTAGTCAACGCCGTATGTCAGCAAAGATAGCAGAATGATGCAGTACTTGTAGACTCCTAGTGTTTCTGCGGGATTTTGGTGTGAAAGGGTTTAGCAGACGACAGGAAAGTCTAGCAGACGACAGGAAAATGAAGGGTCATTTTGATCGAGCTTGCATAGGAAAAGAAACGGACATGAGACCTGCCTCAGGCCATACGGTATGGGTCAAGGGCTGGACTGTGCGGTGAATATGTTTTGGTACTGGCTGATCTGATGAGAAAAGACAGGTGCAGCTTGGAGTGTAATACTGAATATGATCGAAGCGTGTTGACTTGAACTGTAACCGTGGACTCAGACCTGACAGTGAGAGTGATTATGATGATGATGATGATGATGATAATAATGACATAATAAAAATGATGATGATAATGGTGATAATAATGATAATTAAAATGATAATGATAGTAGTTGTAATAATAATAATAATAATGAGAAGAAAGAAGAAGAGTAATGGTAATAAAATTATGGTAGTAATAATAATAGTAATAATGATGACAATAACAAAATTTTAATACTACTTCCACTCCTATAACAACAACATCTGCTATTACTACTACTACTACTACTGCTGCTGCTGCTGCTGCTGCTGCTGCTACTATACTACTGTTGATAATAGCTATGATAATAATAACCAGAAGAGAAGGGGGGGGGGGGGGGGGGGGATAGTAAGGACAAAGAGGAGAAGAAGGAGGATATAGATCATGGGAAAGGTACATAGACAGAATCGAAGAATAGCCGATAGTTAATAGCTGTAGCAATAATCATGATTATGATAACAATTAAAAAAGACAATAACAATACAGGAATTTGGAAATGTAAGGAATATATTAATGCATAATTAAAATATTAATAGTGATAGTAGATATAATAGCTGTAACAGCTACAATGATAGTAACAACAGTAACAATGATAATAATAGTAAAGTATTAGTTATAATATATAAATAAATAATAGTCATCATAATAATGATACTGTTGATGGTAATATTGTTGTCAATGCTTATTAAGTAAGTAAGAATAATAAAGATTGCTTGGGTGTAATAAATGATGATGATTATGGTACTGATGATAATGATATGATGACATTAACAATGAAATCGATTATGACAAAAGTAAATTCAATCATAATGATAAGATAAGATAAATGTAATGCTGCTTATAGCCCCCAGCCGACCGCAAGGGCCATATCAGGGCTGTCACCACGTTAAAATCAACTCACAGGTCATTCATCCACACAATTCTGTAAAAGACATCGTCTAAAATCTCATCCAAAACTTCGTTAAAAATCTTTCCACTGTAAAATCTCAGATCCGATGAAAAATGTTAACCTCTTTCAAGAACTCAAAGATCGCGTCAGGCGGGACATCTCTGAACAAGGTTTTCATGGAATCTGCTGTAAAATGCTTGTGATCTAGGGGTGATAATAGTCGCTGGAAAGAAGTAGAAAGGATGAATGAGTAAAAGTTAACAGTACTACTGGAACAGGGAGAGAGTAATGATGATAGCAATGATAATGATGATAGTGATGACAATTATAATGGTAATATGGGGGGTGAACCACACATGCCTACATGTACACCTACACACCTACACACCTACACACACACACACACACACACACACACACACAAAACCCTCCACTCCTCCCACAAACACATACACACATAACCTTCTTTCCTCCCCTCACTGTTTTGAGAAATTGTAAAATCTTGTGGACTCTTTGGCAGCCCAGCAAAAGTGAGTGGTAGAAACAACAGCAAGTCATAGGTGTAGGATGGAATGGTGTGGGTGTATGGGTGGAAAGAGGATGGGGTGTTCTGTTTAACATGTTGTTCTATGTATGGTTTTAGAACAATGTGTAGTATGTCTCTTAACATGTGAATTCATGTATATTTTACTGGTGTGCAAATGACTGACAAACGTCAAAGATGTCTTCAGGTCAGAATATGTTCATATAAATGTGTGTGTGTGTGTGTGTGTGTGTGTGTGTGTGTGTGTGTGTGTGTGTGTGTGTGTGTGTGTGTGTGGTGGTGATGGTGGCAGAGATGTGTGTGTGTGTGTGGTTTTATGTGTACATGTACTTTGTGTGTGTGTGTGTGTGTGTGTGTGTGTGTGTGTGTGTGTGTGTGTGTGTGTGTGGTACTGAGCGTGCATTTCAGTATGTCTTCCCCCCCCCCCCCCCCCCCCCCTCCCCTCCCACAACCCACTGCACCATTCCACCCACTTCTCATTCAGCCCCCCCCCCATCCCCCTTCCACGCCACTCTCCATCCTGATGTCCCTCTCTTTTTTTTTCTCCCTCTCACAACTCCTGCACTCTTTCACTGTTTTGAAATGCAAATTGTTGTTCAACATACACACAACATACACTGGCTTAGGCTGTATTCAGCAGAAGAACTTTTCACATTAACATTGCTACAAAATCAAATTTAAAGTTTATTGATACCAATATACACCGGTCATAGAATGTCCCATGTGGGAAAAAAAATGATGATTTGTTGCCTCCTGTCACAAAAGTCATGTCTTAAAAAGGTGGTTGGAAAAAAAATGAACAGAAAACCACATCTGAAGTAAGGGTAGCTTTTATCATAATGACAAAATGAACATATATGTTGGTAGTTCCCAATAAAAATTGGCAGCTGTTGTGACCGAATTAGTGGAAGGGAGACAACTAGCTATCAGTGCAGTGGTTTCACTGCTCTCCCATTAACCATGCACACACTGCCTGTGATATGAATCTGAGCAGATTACTGTGTACATATATGGAGAGACTCTTTTGTCTCATCCTTTTTTTTTCTTTCACTTGGGGGTGATTCCAAGAATTTTCAGTGTTTGAAAGTGACTTAACATCATGAAACCGTCACTTTTTAGAGGGGTGTTTCAAATTTAAAAAAAAAAAAAAAAAAAAAATCAAACTGCAAAGTCAGTTACATCTCACTCAATACATCCTGACTAGTTTATACTCATCATGACCAAACTGTGT
>JADBJO010024671.1:0-24847 GCA_016801955.1 Conus betulinus
GATTCACTTAGGAAAAAACACGGTTCTTCCAAGGTCTGCAATGTGCTGAGTTGAGTCATCTATGATTCCAAAGTAGCTACAGAAGTCGTGTACCTGTATAGACCCGTACACTCCTGAGGGCTCTCCCTCAGCACCCCTTGGCTGCTGGATATTGTCCTTCCCGTCGTCGTCTGCGGCCCATGACGTTTCCCCTATCTCTTGCTGTCATGTAGAGGTTGTCTTCTATGTCTCTAGTTCCTCAATGTTTATCCTGGTGTGTGTGATTGTTCTCGTTGCTGGCTCTGTGCTCTCTGTCCTCTATGCTAGCCTATGTTTCCTCCTGCTGGCTTCTACATTCCGCCGTCATTCTGCCTCTACCATCCTCCTCCCGGGTGTTCCCCGATCTCTTGTTGCCTCTCTCCTGCTTCGTTCCCTATTGCTACTACCTCCTCCTGCGGTGTTCCCCCACTCCTATGTTCTCCTGCTTCTTCCCCTAGTCTATCTATCACAACCTCCTGTGTTCCCCGATCTTTGTTTCTTTTCTCCTGGCAAAAAAAAAAAAAAAAAAACGCTTCCCCCCTCTATCTCTATCCTAAAACTCCTCCTACGTGCTCTCTCCCCAATCTCATGTCATTCCCTTTCCCTCTTCTCCTCGGATAAGATCTGGCTTACATTCCTTCCCCTACTTCTTCTATTCTACTACGTACAACTCCTCCTGGTGTTCTCCCCGATCTTTTGTCTTCTGCGCCCTTTTCCTCTCTCCCTCTCTCCTGGCTTACGTCCATCCTAATTCGCTATACCTCCTCCAGGGGTTCCCCAATCCTATGTTTCCTCCTGGCTTACATTTCCCCCTATTCACTACTCCTCTCTTGCGCCTCTCTTGGTGTTTCCCCCCCTTCTTTTTCCCCGACTTTGTTCTTCTCTCTCTTCCTCATCTGGTTTGCTGCGTTCCCTCCCGATATCTAATACACCTCCTCACAGTTTACTCATTATTTATTTCTCCCCAATCCGATGTTGCTTCTCGCTGGCCTTACCTTCCTCCCCTACTTCACCTCCTCTCAGTGTGTTCCCCAATCCTATGTTTCTTTTTTTCTCCTGGATAATCTCTCATGTGTTCTCTGCTAGACGTCTCTCCCCTATGCTAACTTCTAAAACACTTTCCACGTCCTCCAGTTATCTTCCCCCAATCAATCCAGTTTGCGTCTTGGCTTACAACACAACCCTATCCCCTATCTACAACGCTCCTCACATTCTACACTCTCCAGGTGTCCCATCATATGCTTTTCCCCTCTCTCTGGCTTCCCATTCCCTCCTATTCCATTTCCTTCGGTCTCACATCCTCTGATTCATTTGTCGTGTTCCCCCCTTGCGTCTGTCGCTTTTCCATACTATCCCTGATCTCTGCGTGTCCGTGTCAGTCTGTGTTCTATCTTTGGCTTTACACCTCCTCCCATTCTGCGCTGCTCTCTGATCCTTGTCTCCCACCCTTCTCACCATTCCTTTGCTTCCACGATCTTGGTCTCTATTCATTTGATCCTCCTCTCAGCTTGTAGCTGTCCCCCGTTCATGTCTCCTCTAATTCTATGTTCCTCTGGTCTATGGTCCCTCTTGGTCATGTTTCCTCCTCGTTTCGAATGTTCCTCCTGGTTATGTTCCTTACCCTAGTTTGTGTTCCTCCTGGCTCTACTGTTCTGACTGGCATTGTCGTCCTGTTCCTATGTTCCATCCTGTCTATGTTCTTATTCCTATCTGTGTCTCCGCCCCTCCTCCTGCCTATGTTCTTTTTCCGTCTATGTTCCCTCCCTGCTTCTATGTTCCCTCCTTGCTCTACTGTTCCCTCCTGTTCTAACTTTTCCTTCTTAACCATCTAGTTCCCCTCTTGTCCTATGTCTTCTTCAAATAAGTTTGTGTTCCTCCTGGTCTCCCTGTTCTTTTCCTGCTGGTCTACCTGTCTTCCACTCCTCTTCTACTGGTCCCTCTTGGTCTAATTCCTCCTGGTCTATGTTCCCTCCTGGCTATGTTCTTCCTGGTCCTAATGTCCTCTTTTCCTCTCTCTCTTACGTTCTTTCTTTTTCTGGTCTATGTTCTCCCCTCTCTCTTCTATGTCTCTACCTGGTCCTATGTTCCTCCTTCCTAGTTCTCTCGGTGTTCCTCCCTGGTCTATGTTTCTACCCCTCCTGGTCTAACTGTTCTTCTCCTGCGCCATATGGCTTCCTTCTGGTCATTTCTTCTCTTTTCCCTTGTCCTATGTTCGGCCCTCTGGCCCATGGTTCTCTCTTGGGGGGGGGGGGGGTCTCTCCTGGCCTCATGTTTCCTTACTCCTGCGCCTTACTGTTCCTCCTCCTTGTCTACAATGTTCTCTCCTTCCTCCTTCCTGGGCCTACTGTTCTTACCTCTTCCTGGTTCTAATTGTTCTCTTTTTCCTTTGCCTAATGTTCTCTTCCTGGCCCTACGTTCCCTCCTGCCTATTTGTCTCTTTCTTGGCCTAGTTCTCTTCCCTTCACTGCTCCTATTGTTCCTCCTTTCCTACTGCTTTCCCTCCGGCCTACTGTTCTTCTTTTCCTGGTCTATTTGCCTTCCTCCTGGCCTATGCTTCTTCTTATCTCTTCCTCTCTCTCCTGTCTATGTTCCTCCTGTCTTACTATGTTCCTTCCTGGCTACCTATGTTCTTCCTGGCTGCTTGTTTCTTCCTGTCTGACTGTTCCCTACTTCCTCTGCCCTGGCCTATGTTCCTCCTGGTCCCTATGTTCTCCTGGCTCTATGTTCCTCTCCGTTCTAGTCTTGGCTCCTGCTTGGTCTGGTCTTCCTCCTCATCTGTTCATCCTCTTGGTTCATTGTTTCCCTGTTGTGTCTATACTGTTCCCTCCTGGTCTCGTCCTGGGTCTTGTTCTCCCTCTCTTCTCTGGTCTCTGTTTCTTTTGTTCCTCTGTTCCTCCTTCCACCCCTGGTCTATTGCTTCCTCCGTTGCCTCTTTGTTCCGTCTTCCTGTCCTTGACTCTAATGTTTTGCTTGTGATGTACCTTTCCTTCCTGATCTACGTCTACTTCTTGGTCTCTCTTTTCTTTTTTCTCTTTGGGTGGGCGGGGTGGGGCTTCCTCTCCTCCTGGCTGTCGTTCCTTTCAGGCTAGTTCCCCCTGATATGGATATCGTCTCCTCTCCTTCTATGTCCTGTTCGTTCGTATTGTTCCCTCTCCGCTGGTCTATGTTCTGTTGGTGTCTGCTCTCCTCCTCCTCCTGGTCTATGTGCCTGTTGGTGTATTTTTCCTCCTGGTGCTATGTGGCTGTTGCTGTTCGGATGCTTCCTCATGCTGTATTCTCCTACCGATATCAAAGGAATATGTCTTCTCTTCTCTCCCTGGTCCTATGTTTCCCTCTGTCTAGTCGTCTTTGTCCCTCAATGCTCTGTGTGCTCTCTCCTGAATTACATGTTCCTTCCCTGGTCTGTATGCCCAAAAAAAAAAATCCCTCTCCAGTTCGGTTCCTGTTGGTCTATGTTCCGTTTTGCATCTATGCTCTTCCTCCTTGTCTGTTCCCTTAGTGTATTGTTTACTGTATCTGTTCCTCTTTCGGCTGTCCCTTTAGGTCTTGTTTATTCGTTATCTGTTTCCTCTTTCCCCTTTTTTCTGGCTCTCTCCTTCCTTCTCCCTGTTCATCCTTGGGTCGTTCCTCTTACATATAACGTGGCTTTGTTTACTCTTTGTAGTCTGTTCATGGGCTCTTCTGTCTGTCTTCCTTTCTTTTAGTGTTGGTTCTACTTGTCTCGGTCTGTTCATCTTGTGTCTGTTCAGCTTTTGGCTCGTCTTCTTACTGCTATCGTCCAATGCTTCACACCTATGGCTCTGCGCTTTCTCCCTGCTCAATCGTTTGCTACTCACATCTGTTTAAATCCTGGCTCCTCAAGGGCTCTTTGCTTTTTCTTCCTTTCTTCCCTTCTTTCCTCTACTCATTTCTTTCGTCTTTCTTCTCTCTTCCCTTTCTCCCTCTTCCTTCCTCATAAAGTTCATAATGTTCTATTCCTATCTCTATCGTTTAATCTTGATATAGCTAGTCTATCCTGTTTATGTTCTCTGTATCCTATTCTATTCCCATCTACAACATCTCAGTTGTGTTTTCCATATCTGTTTCGTCTTCCTTTCGGTCTTGTCGGTCTATATCCTCTTTTGTATGTCTCCACTCCTGCTCAACTTATACGTTCTTTTGGTACATGTTCTTGTCTTCTTGGTCTATCTTCTTTTTGGGTCTATTGTTTACTTCCTGGCCGTGTTGCTTTCTTTCCTCTCCCAAATCTATGTTCCATTCTAGATCTATGCTTCCTCTTGATCTGGTCTATGTCTCAGTGTGTGAGCCACATAACATTTTAAAGGATGGCAGATCTTCCATGAAACCTTGCTTTTCAGTATATGTTCCTTCCTCCCTCCCCTTCCTCCTCTCTGGCCTTTCGCTCGATCCTTCGGGTCTCTTGAGCGGAGAGTTAACATACTTCAACTTTTTCAATCAGATCGAGATTCTTCAAACAAGTGTTAAAAGACTCTTCTACCTCTAAAGTTTTTGGATGAGATTTTAGACATATTTGTTCTTTCAAACGATTTTGCTGGCTACTGTACTTGTGAGTTGACTTCTTTAATTCCTAAACTAACTTTATAATTTAATACAATTCATTATAATTCAAAAAACCTCATCGTGGTGAGTTAGGACCACCTACGAGTCTAATGCCCTGATCAATGGTTCCCTTGGGGCTTTGGCGGTCTCCAATGTCGGTCCTTGGCGCATAATCGCATAATCTTCTATCTTAATCTTATGTTCAAGTTAGCCAGCCTACTTATCATTCACTTAAATGAAATACGACCAATCTGATCTATTTTTAGATTTAATTAGCTAGGCAGTGTATTTTCATTTATCAAGACTTCATTAATCAAGGTTTAAAATATATACAACAATCTCTTGATGCAATCTCTTGCCATTAATTCCTTCAGCGTATATTCTGCAATTACGAAACGCATTTTTCCTGTGTTCTCATTTGGGGGGGGCACATCTTCTGTATCTGAATCTCCCATCTTTCGTTTTGTTGATCTAGCAATCATACTACATCCTGGGTAAAAGATGCTTTCACTTCTTTCTTAATACTTACTCTGAGTCATACACATAGTCCTTTCTGAGGGCGCAGTAGCTCACCTTATCTTACCTTAAGCTTCTGGTGGAAGCAAGCAGTGTCGCGAAGCTTTCTGCAGATACTTCCAATGCCACGTCAACGTATACAGCTCTTCCCTACGAAAAGGCTGCCGCTACATACAACACCAATGATGAAAAACGAATAGCAAACTATTACTTACTTTGTTCGCTCCGTTGGGTCGTTATTTTCTTAAAATCGCTTCACAATTTGTGTTTCATATCACGCGGCAATACGAACTCGGCATATGATCTCTAGCGGCTGTTCTTTTTTTTTCGGGGGGGGAGACAGACAACAATGCACATTGTTCTCTGTCAAAATGCATGCAACACATATCTCCCAACTACCAGCATACATTGCATACTAGATATTCCTGTAACGCCCCCTTATCTCTGAGTCCCTCTTCTCCCCCAACTCTACTTTCTCTATTTCCTTACTCCACACCCCCTCTTCCTTGCCGATCTACATGGAGATAGCGCATTCCCACTTCCTCTCTCTCCTCTCTGCTATTCTGCTCAAACTCTTCTGACGCTTCTACTGTACTCAAACACTACTAGCTCCACAGCAACCCACACATCACTCTGGGTCCTCACACACACACACACTAACTCCCAACCACACAGTAAGACGATACAGACACCATTGCTGAGCTGTCAGGAATCCTACAACTGCGTCATTCAACAGGTAGCTTGACTTCATTCAAGTCACCCTTCCGTGTGACTTGCTACTGCGCATTCACAGCAATTATGCCCCTATTTTGGTAACTACAACTATGCATACCTGTCCAGGGATACCTACCCCAGACTATTCCTCCACACTACTTGAATCAATCTCCTGTCACCCTCGCCTATGAACCCCCATCAAAATCTATCAAAACAAGCCATCGCAACATCTTGTCCCCTTACATCTCCTCTTGCTTCATTCCAGTCTAAACTCAGCCTGGACTGCCCAAATCTAGATATCTCTAAACTGGCTGGCAGTTCTCTGCGAGAGTTTTTTGCAACATAAAAAAAAATGTCTCTATGACTAGGGGACATACATCGGTACATCGCCGCCTGCTCACCTTACAACACATTAACAAATCTATGATTGGTTCACTTGCAACTATCGAGCACAGTCATGCGTCCTCGTACCTCTCCGCACAACACTTACACATAATGATACGAGCACTCTCTAAGTTGCTAGCATGGCGTGTTCCTGTACACACACCATTACAAAATCGATAGGGACATCCTCCCTAAAAACGCCCCTCTCTCGTCGTAACCTTCACAGCTCGTCAAGAAGTCTGAGAATCGCTCAAACAATGCATGGACTACAAGGCATCGTGTCTACTTGTCTTCTCTCTTTTTTTCTCTTCTTCTTTCTCTTCTTTCTTTCTCTTTTTTTTCTTGCTATACAGGACAGGATCCTGGAAGGCACATGCGCACCCCTTTGAAGAACACCTATCAGACAAACAGGTTAACGCGCGTCTCGATGAGCCTTGCGCTTCGTGTGGCGTCTTAGTCTCTCTTCCTCAAAACTCATGCTCCACCATCGCACTCATCACTCTTGCATCGAGAGGCCAAGCTCCGGGCCAAAGCAGAAAAAAGCGTTCAACACAAACTTGTTTCCAATAGTGAATCAAACAAAAGTCCCGAAGCCTCGCACATCTCAAGAACTCAAACCACTGCACCAAGGATCACGACCTGCTGCACGTCGTCAAGCTCCGTCCAGAGAGTCCTACCGTTCTCAAAATCGCGCCAACATCCCACAAACCTCAACGTTTTCCAGGTAAAAACCCCGCTGTCTTCTCTCACACCCATCGCTCACCCCAGGACGGCGTACACATCTCAGATGGGTCCAGTCTCACTTCAAGCTCCATCTACAAACTACGGTCCGGCCTTTCTCGCTTGTCTTCATGTCAAACTTGTCCGTCTCGCCGGCGTCTCGTTTCTCGTCAGATGACAAAGCTCCATGCATCTCCAATCCCGCTCATCCACCACCATGTGGCCTGCGTTCGTTTGCTGCGCGGCTGTTTCGACTCAGCACCCCTGACTCCTGCAGCAACTCGTGGTGAGAATCTCGGCAATCACAGCATTAATCAAGCTCACATCTCTTACCAAACACATCGTTAGACATATATGCTTCAAATCAATGCATAACAAAAAACAATAGTGATGTTGATGGCTCACACTAATCTCCTGCGACTCTCCCTCTAAAAACTGATAATGGACAGCTTATAATATTACTCAATCACAATAAGCATCAATCGATCACTAAAAATGAAAAATGACTTTACCGTAATAATGATCAATATAATGAGTTTGCAACCTTTTGCTCTTTCGTTCTCTATACTTGTTCCTTCCTTACATCTCAACGTGCATGACTAAAAAACAAAAAATCAAAGAAAACCAAGAAACAGTAGACTGAATGACCCGAACGACACGAGAGGATCCTGATAGCAGACAGACTGCACGACCTTTCATCTTACCTCATTAAAGCAGTGCTAAAGGTGGAGAGAAGCGGGGACTGATTGATATTCGTGGCGGTGGAGAGGATGAGATAGAGAGAGTGAGGAGGGATAAATAGCATAAGAATGGCGTGACAGACAGAGTGCAGCAACATGGGGCCTAGGAGAGTCAAGATTCATAAGAATGAAAGGGTAGCGCGGACAAGAAAAAAAAGCACTAGCGATCGCGAAGGATCTGAAAAAGAGGAATTACATGCGAAGCATCCGATCCGCAAAATCAAACGACCAGAAAGATTCTTCTATGCCTGCAAACCACAAGCAATCATGATGTAGCTCCCTCTCCAGTCATTCAATCTGATCACTGCATCAATGCCGGTTTGCGTCTCCAGAACAAGTCTTGCAGTAGACGACAAATCATTCTTCGAAAAGACGATAAACACACCTGCCAGTCCCGACTGAATCAGACGAAAGGATCTTCAGAAGGTCAGCCTGCTGTGAATATTTTTGTATAGCCGTTTCTTCGCAGGACTGTGAAGGCAGATTAGACTCAGAGAAAGTGTCTTGCAAGTGAAAAACGGATCAAAAGGAAATCCTTTGCTCCCTGCAAATAAGTGAACGGAAGGTTCTTGCAGGAGCAACAAAAGCATCACAGAAGGTATTTTGCAAAATGTAATGGAATCGGACAATGTGTCCCTCGGCCTGTGCAACAAAATGAACTGTCGAAGCTCCACAAAAAAAAAAAGATGAACCTCTGTACCCAAGAACGAAGGGGTCGTGCAAACACAACTAGACCAGCTCTTGCAGACATATGAAAAAAACACTCTTGCGGGGCAAAACCTTCAGTAGAAAAGACGATGTACCTATTCGGGTTCACAGAAAGATGCTGTAGATTATCGGCAATTCGGAATTTCGGCAACACATAATAACAGAAAAGAAAAAAAAAAACTCAAATGAGTTACGGTACGACGTGCAGATCATCTGCAGATTATAATGGAAAAGTCTTGTATAGTTTTACGCCATGACAGAGAAAACCATGCAATGCTCTTCCCTCTCCACATCCAATCAGGAACACATCTTGCTGAACAGTAGCTCTATCGTGAAAAATACAAGAACTCGGAAAACTCTCAGACATGAAAATCCACTGATGAAGATTCCCCAGACTCCGGAGACCATAAACAAGTCTTAAAGCTTAGAAAAGTTTTGCTGATTAAGAACGATCAGAGAAAGAACCGTGCCACTATCAAGAGGTTTACAGAGTAGACGAGATGACGAACACTTGTGTGATAATGTCTTCGCAAATCAGGAGATTGGAGAAAGAGGTTTTGTTTGCTAAGAAAACCAAAGTAATGACCTCTTGTAGCATAAAGGGCATCAGAAAAAAAGCTTGCATACAAAGGAACTCATAGGCTGCCCTTGCAGATCTGAAAGAATCAAATAGGTTCTTTTACACGTAAGTTGGGGGACATGGCTTACAAGTATTCATTGGGGTTGGCTGTTACTACTCCAGTAGCTGAGAAAATATTGGGGGGCCATGCTTCCTGATCAAAAATGAAACAAAAAAAATCCAAGACATCAAGCCAATGTCCAAATTTTACAAATCACCTCAGAATCTGTATTTTTCCCCCACATAAATTCGAACCCATACAACACAACCCTGTATGCAAAGTAACCCAAGACATCAAAAATCGTATATCAACCCTGACTCACCACAGACACTGACTATGTTACTGGGTACACAAAGGTAAAAAACAAGAAAAAAGGAAAAATAAAAAACAAATAACATAAGATCTCATGAACAATTCACAATTTCCACACAAGATTTTTTTTTAAAATTAATGCAAATAAGAAATGCAAAAAAAAACTACTACTGAGAAAAAAGAGAATAATGAAAAAAGAAAGATAGAAAGGTTCACAAGGCCCCCAATGACAGAAAGAACAATTCTAGTAACCATAACAAACAAACAAGCAACATTAGTAACAAACAGGGGCACTGGAATACTGAATAGAAAATCTGCAATCTCTGGTTACAGAATCTCACCACCCACACACACACACCTAGCCCCATCATTCCTACCAAACACACACAACACACACACACGCCACACAACACACACCTCACACCAAAAAGAAAAAAAACACACACCCATCCCCAACGCACACCACCACGCACGACATCACACACACCACCCCACCCACACACACCGCACACTACACACACACACCACCCTCCACAACACATCACATCACACATCGCACTTCACTCCACCCTCCGCAACCAGGGAGTCTCAACTTCAATCAAATAATTACTGACTGCGTTCCAGGGGAAGAGAGATGCTCATGGTAATCACAGACAGGTGTCTCTATCGGTGCTCGGGAGTGTTTCTCGTACAGGTACTCTGAGCAATGAGCTGAAGCGAACGTCGTGCTCCCAGGAACTCAGCCATCTGGTTGTGGCCCCTAGACATGCGATTAAACGGGGATCCAATGATCTATACGCCTACTCCACTTCGGGCTTCCTGGCTTGGCCCCTTGATACACTCTTACCTATACAAGTGTGGGAGAATAGAACTACACTCCCTGAAAGTAAATATTTACTGGGCAAATTAATATTCGTCTGCTGCAACCTCCATATTCTGCTGCACTCGAGCCTACTGATATGACCGTGACAAATTAGGCCAATCTTTCAGCTCTTCAGCGACACGTGCCTTTGATACAATACAAACAGACATCGTATCCACTTATTGCCGTTGGCCTTAAAAGACAACTTTCCCTGATCTTACATAAAACAAATAAAAAAAAACCAACCAGACACTACATCCTATCAGCTTTCCGCCCTAATGAACAACTACCCTGACAGATAATCAAATAAGAGATTAACAACATCCTGGTACCCTCCTTCCGTCGCTACAAACCACATGATATTCTCGAAACAGAAAAAAAAATAGAGATTAATGACCTAAAGCTGAAAGGGGCCTTTCTTACAGACAGTCTTTTTAATTTTTTTTTCGTCCATTCCACATCAATATGGCTATGTACGGCGAATCCTTGAAAACAGGAGATAATATAATATACTGTTTCTTATAGCCCAGCCCACCTGCAAATTGAGAGAAGATAGAAGAGACTTGAACTATTACCTAGGGGCTCTTAGGACGCATCAACCATCTGCACAGTGCCATTCGGTGAGTGATCGTGGAGAAAGGTTGCGGTGATTTGGATGTGTAGGATTCATTCACCTACACTCCTGAAAAAACCTTAATCCCTTCCATCGTTTATTCAGTCCTCATCGTCCTTTCCGAGAACCAGTCTTGCATATCTATCTGAATAAAATTCCGTGTCCTAGCCTCCGCCTTGACAGCATGGTGACGCCTCCCTTCTGATCCCTCATTCATGTCCCAAGAGAAGGAACCACTGTTTGTGTAAAAGCCGCTGGAATCAACCAGTTCACTTTCCATGGTTGGAGGACTCTAGCTCCCCTCCAAAGAGGGATACTCATGCAGGCTGACCACATGACTGGTTTATTGTTCCCAGTAAAAGGCTAGTATGCCGTGTCTTTTGCTACGTTTGATTGAAACGAGGCATCGACTTACAACCACCTAAGTGGCCACACTACTGTGCAGTCGTCCTCCTCTGGTGAGTAGCTGCAATAAGACAAATCCAATCGTGGCTTTCTGTGAGCAAACTGGAACAACAGTCTAGTGAGTAAATGCTATATCCTGAACACCACTTAAATCCCTTTTGGAGCCTGCTTGATAGAGGTAACACGACTTGTAGAATAGTGGGCACTAATACAATTTTTTACCCTTAACTGCAAAGAGTCTCTCTGGCATTCCCTCTGTGGAGAGCTCCGCTAAGTCATTCACGATAACAAATGCTATTTAACGCCAAACAACAACAATATATTATATAAAATGATAATAGTAGTTAAATGATAATGCTGCAGATATTTTCGGTCAGATAATTTTCCTGCGAAAAGGATGGTCATCCTATGAGCATCAGCCCCCAACACTTATTGGAACAGGGGTGGAATAGGGGACGGGGGTTCCAGAATCCACCACTTAAACCACCCCCTTGTCTCTCTTCCAACTCGTACTTCTCTTCCACACCCTCCTCTCTCTTCCATCGTCAACTCCCTGTCCACTACCCCACCCCCTGGGTATTGAAAATCTGCATATTGGTTTTCTCTCCTGTCTTCTCCCCCCACCCCTTTCTCCTCCCTTTCTGCCCGTCTCACCAAAATCTGTGCCTTATCCCCTCTTTTGTGTCCATTCACAAAATCCGGCCCCCCCACTGCCCCCCCCCCCTGCCCCCCCCCCCCAAATCTGCCCCGCCCCCCAAAATCGCCCCCCCTGCAATCCCTCTGCCCCTCCCAAATATGCTGCCCCCCCCCCCCGTTTCCATTCACAAAATCTAAATCGGCCCCCTGCCCCCCCCCCTTACAATAAATCGTGACATCTGCCCCACCGAAATCTGCCCCCCTCCCTCCCCCATACGAAAATCTGTATTAAATCTGCTGCCCCCACCCATAAACGCTCCCCCCCCCCCCCTCCCTCAAACAAAAACCCTTCTCTCCTCCCTCACTACTCCTACTTATACCCTGCGTTTAACAAATCTGCTCCTAGGTTCTGTATCCTACTCACATCTCAGTTGCACTCCCCTTTGACCTATTTACTTAGACACGATCACCTCCTGACTGGCATCCCCCCTTTTACATCACCATTTCCACCATCCTCAATGTAATCTTGTCATCATAAGCGTTCAATTACAGCAGAGATATGACATCTTTGTCATTCATCCAAGCTTCTCAATATACGCACAGATATTACATCCACCACCACATCTCTTGGTTCATCACTTTGTCACTCACACCTCAACTGTTTGTCCTCACCAGCATAGACTAATATTATCATCATCATCATCTTTTTCATCACGCTCTGCTTAATCATCTACACATAAGGAGTTTAAACTCATGTGGTTAGTTCATCTATAACATCATGAACGTTCTTGAATTCAGTATAGAATTTCAATTTCCATCAACCATCAGCATCTTGTCTCCCTACTTCATCATGTCAATCATCATCATCCACTAATGTAAACCCCAGTTTAACTGCTTGGTTTCAGACTGGCAACATCACACTCAGATACATCGGACAAGTGACACAGTCGCACTACGGTACAGCACTTGAGAAAGACTGTACGACACCACTGTCTGGACGTAAGCACTGTGGTGACAAGTTTACACAAAGCAGAACAAAACAGATTGCAGGTGGATACCATTAATTCCTCAAAAGACATTTTAAATAAATCACCTATCATAAGCGAATTCCCCAAACTAACTTTCTCTATTTTCTGTCTCCTGAATATAACATTTTCGTTTCTGTCTCTCTTTACGTATATGTACAATGTTTTCAAGCAGGCACTGATAATTAACACACCTTTCACACACCAACAACAACTACACACAACACATGTACACACACTAAATAGACAGTACATTAACCATGCACCATGCTACCAACAGGCACAAATCAACATTTTCTACATTTTCATTCACGCTACCACATGCATCATGAACAAACACCCACACAAGCAACAGAGCCCCGTCACGCACACCAGACTCCACGCACTGTACGCACACTAATACCCCCACTACACAGCACCACATACATTCTGCTGCTCTTGGGCTCACAAACACATTGACACACGCCCACTAAATTCATGCTGTCTTAAAGCCCTAGCTGACCTCGTTGCAAACCTTATATGGGATTGCACACGCGCGTTTCGCTCCCACACACACGACACTACACACACACCACACACACATCACACACACACACCCACCACACATCTCCACACTTCCCCTTCACCCAGAGATCAAAAAGCCGAATTACAACCATCTCAGTCCCTCCTGCAATGCTTACAATGCTGCGAGATACCCTGGTTCACAGACACTGGAATAACCAATCCGCACTTCCCATTAGATAAACATGCATTTCAACACGTACAATCAACACAGCATCTCTATTCATCTACGACTCCTTCGTCGAGGATCATTAGTCACCCGGCGCTCTGGCTTTGAATCGCATTGTCCTGTCATTGTGGTAAACCCCCCAATGCTTTCACTACTTGTTATGTAACACTGAACATTTAGACCATACTAGCTGAAGTGAACGAAAGTCATCGTTTTGTGATTTTTGTGTGTCACCATGCATCTTGATACCAAAGCAACCACCATTCCTGCATTACGTCAGTCTGCTAACATCTAGACTCCTTCTGACCTCTCTCTGCGGAAGTGAGCTACTGGGTCACCCGGCACTTACGACTTAGCAATCGTGTGAAGAATATCTTGGCTAACTTGGCAAACACGGCACTTCAAATGGCCCTAACAGGGGAACTTACGTCTACCATCTCTCCTTTCCCTTCCTCTTTTATAGTCCTGTATTATAGTGTGTCGTTTTTACAACAAAACATATGTACAACAAAGTATTTACATGCTTTTTATATCAACATTAGAATCATCTTGACCCTCCCTCGCTGAAGTGAGCTGAGAGTCACTTTTTACTTTTTTTGTATTGTGTTGCGGGATTAAATCTCTACTGGTCCGTTTCAGTAACATAGGTGCTGACTCCATTTTGTGGGACATTTCTTGAACGAGACTGTTAACCAAGGTTCCATGTGTAATCAAATGCCAAACATCTTGCACATATCCCATTACCAATATTTTGAAGAGAAGGCTGGTATGGCCCTTAGTATGGATGACAGGTACACAAATAGCAATACTCTTTAGTGAAAAAAAGGACAGAATGTCCCTGGAAAATTGAGTGACTGGTATTTTGACTGAATGAAATGGGAGACTAAACATAGCACCAGCAGTGCAACACTGACCCAGGTAGACAGCCTGCCATGTAAACAAGAACATGGATTATAAAGCACCTAGAGCTTGGCTCTCTAACCAAGGGTATGCCCTATATAAATACTTTTAATGATAGAGAAGAGAACATGATTACTGTGTTCTAATGTAGAGCATGTTTATCATAGCAGATTTCTAAAAAAAAAATATGTGAAATTGAGGTCCCTCTAATTGGTTTAGAGGGTTACCATTCATATGTTTCTTCTACTTGCTGTATTTCTTATCGGTGACCTCACTCACCAACGGATTTATCTGCACAATTCTGTCAGGAACAACTCCTTGTTATGACTCTTCCAAAGAGACAGCACAACAAAAGCAACTGAAAAAAAAAATCAGGAATAATGTGGAAACGTACAAACTGACAGCCAATCACCAAATGATGACTTCATGACTTCTTTCAAAGAGGACGGTCATAATCACTCACGCACTGGACTGGAACTGAGCATTTTGTTTTCCATCATCGTTGTACAACATATGTGAAAAGTGGCACTACAACAAAGCAAAATTGTGCAGTACAAAACTGACATGTCGAACACATCAATGCACAATAGAAATCTTGTCCCGAACAAACAGAGCTATAAACCAGTTAGGCAGAAATGCATTACAAAGTATAGACAATAATGCACAAGTAAAGGCACGACTTTTTAAAAAGCAGTGTTGACAAAAAGGTAAGAATGCATGTCAAAGTACCACCAATATGCAGTCCCTTTTTCTCTACATTCATTGTAATTCGATGGCAATATCTACTTGCATAAGAACAAAACCTACTGAACAAGAAGCATATCGAACTGACCGTGAAAGGCACTAGAAATCAAACGGTCAGATCTTGAACACACCCCTCTCACAAAAGTTTATGCACAGAACTATGACAGACCATGATAGATAACATAAATCCATCATAACCACATGACACAGTGGTGTGAAGTCATTTCACAGCCATACAGCATGAAGCACAGTTTATATTTCTTCTCCATTTTACTTTTTCAACCACCCTGCTCATAACAATGCTTTAACGATAGTTCAGTTTTTTAGTTTGCTGCTAAACGGTTAGGCATATACTGAAATGTCCAAATTTACCTTCCTTCCCCCCATCCTACTACCCCCCTTCCCCCCCCCCCATCCTTCCTTCCCCCCCATCATCCTACCCCCCCCCCCCCCATCCCTTCCTTCCCCCCAGCCCCCCTTTTCTTTCTCATTTTTTTAAAGGCTCGATACGATGAGATTGTCCTCACCTAAAGATCTGTGTTTTTTTTTTGCTGGCACATTCTTATTCCACTTTGTCTCTACTGGATCTACTTCAAAATAAATATTTTCTCCCCCTTTTTCGAAAAACTTGCGCATTTCTGCTTTGTGCATATTAGATATACCTTCATACTACAGGTTTGCCTCCCTTTACCAGACTTGATTTTCCTGAGCTTTCCTGCCTTTGTCAATGCTAGATTTCCCTCCTGACTAAAAATGGTCATCCGTTTGAAAGATCTGGTTTCAACAACATCGTTGTGTGTTGTCCTATTGTTTGATGCATTCGCCTCCAATAAAGATTTACCCTACATTTAAAGACCAGTTTTTAGTTTTTGCTTTGTTTTGTTTTCTTTTTTGCTTTTTTCGTCCTTCAGAATCCTGCTGTCCTTTGTCTCTATTTGATTTTACGTCTCTCAAGAAAAATTTTCTTTCCTTTATACAGCTTTTTTGTTTTAAACATTCTTGTGCTTTGTCTATATCAGATCTAACCTCCTAGTAAATATCTTCCTTTTAAGGACTTGGACTCCTGTCTATACTAGATCTACCACCAAATGAAGATTTCCTCCTTTGTAAAGACTTGGGTTTTTCAGAACATTTTTTTGTTTGTCTGTAACCTACGATTGACCCCTGAATAAAATTTCCTCCTTTTAAAGACTTAGTTTCCAAACAGTCTTGTGTTTGTCAAGACAAGATTATCCCAAATAAAGACTTCTTCCCCATAAAGATTTAGTGTCTGTCTATGCTAGATTACCCCTCTTTCAGAAAAAAAGCGTAAAAAAGTGTGGAAGAATTCTAGTGTGTACCGTAGGGCTGGCAACAACTATGATGTGCTGTACTTTAGGGGCAGTGTACCTGCAGAAGTTACTAAAATTGTTACAAAAGATCATGGTATGCAACCAAGAGACAATGACAACAATTCAAAAAACCACAAAATCCAATTGTCAGCCAGGATAAACTCACATTGTCGGATACCTCCGTGAGTCCCACATTCCTGTGTGTAAATGCTTTTTGGCTTAAGGAGCCTGATAGTGGGCCAAAGTGACTCCTGTCCTTTTGCTCGAATGAAAGCAGTTTCTGAAACACGTATCAGACACAAATATGAAACAGTTTTGTTTCTCTCATCACATGTTAATGATGGGGGATATACATAGTAATTTCCTGACAACAAGACAATGGTTGTAATGTCTCCGATTCTGAAATGGAATCTAACCATTCATGAAGCAACTATGTGTATGGATGAAGGCAGATGTTTGCGGGTTGATTGGCTAAACTGGCCTAGGGGACCAACTTGTAGCCACTGGAAACCCCCATAATGCTCATGTGTCTGGTGTCCACACAGATCAAGGGCATTGGTCACTCAGTGGAAACATTTGGTCTAGATCACAAACCCTATAGGGAGGTTATGACTCCCCAGAGGATAAATCTACACAGTTGTGCAGTGCTCAAGAAGTAACCAACACGAACAAACTGCACAAAGCGAAACTACCAAGTTTACATGCTTTACATGGTGGCGAGAAAGCGAGGAATAACCCATCTTAGCTTTGCAATCAATACCTAATAGTCCGCCCCGTTCCATCCTCTTTGGTTACCCCCAGACAAGATAATTTCATGGAGGGTGCGATAGGAATCGGGGGCGGAAATACCACATGAACCCCCAACACTTCCAGTCTTACACTTGCCAGCGCCAGTTTGAGATTTATGACACAATGTAGGTCACTTGCACCCGTGCTTCCACGTCTCGTGCCGAGTAAGAATATGCTTCATGCCTCTTGGGCTCCGGCGTAGTGAGGTGTTACAGCACCTGTCCAACACTAGGTTGTGACTTCGCCGACAGTGCACTCATCTAGCGTCTCGGCCGCAGATGCATGCGTCCCACCTCGATCAAACTGCAAAGGCCTTACGGGGGTCGTGTTATATACACGCCACCGTCATTCAAACCCATTCATCATCACTCGAAGACACTGTACATGATAGATCGTAATCAGCTCCTACGTCCTCAGAATTAACTGAATACTGTTAGCACTGTATAGCCTTCATCATAGGGGTGGGCCGACTGGCGAAGTTAGTAAGTCGTACCGCTGTTCTGAACTTGCTGGACCGCGCCGCGCGTGGGTATCTTGAACTCCCATTCAAGAGTACAAGGGTGTGATGGGTTGTATCTGCCACGTCTGGGGGCGTCCTACCCAGAGTTGAGTTTGAGCTACCGTGTGCTCAGTCAGCTGTTGAAGACCCAGACTGGGAACTGACACAGTTGAGTTTCATCCACTTATGATGCGCGTTTCTGATAGTGCTTGCTCAACTGATTTCCTGACCAACACTGCAGGTGCCTGTATCTCCTCGGGCTGGTGTTTGTACGCCGGGATATATTATGAAAGGAAGCGTAGAGACAGCCCTGTCATGTAGTCTCAGACCGAAATGGAAAATCCGTAGCATCATCTTAATCATCTCGAGTCCATTTCTTCATCGATCAGCATAAAAAAAAAAAGTACTCTCAAATTCTGTGGCCCTTCATGCCCTGCTCTCATGGTGACCTCAGTTTTCGATGTCCTCCTCCACGTCTGTGGCCTTGGTTTGTGTTCCGTCGGGTCACCGGGTATCAGGCGAGTCCATGGGGGCTGTCGTTGGACGGACGTGTGGTGCGCGCCTCCGGAGGGAGAGCTCACTCACACCGCCGGCTTCCGCCGTGGACTAAGCAATTATTGTCGTCAGTATGGGGCTTATAGGTGGTGTCCTGCGTATGTTAGATCAGTGTTAACAGGCGCCCGGTACTTGAAACACCACTGAAGTGACTCGGCAGCAGTGCAGTGTCTTCCTCCTCCGGTGGGTTGACCCTCTTGGCACGACTTGACATTTGCTATGCTTCCCTGTGTATTGTGCCCCGGATTGGCCGTGGGGTGGCTGGCGGGCCGGGCCTGACCTGGGCTGTGGCTGTGGTACGGGGTTTTGGATACGGAATGATGCGGCGTGGCCACCCGTGAACTGCCTCTGAGACATTCTGTGATGTTTTCGTGGCAGAGGTTGGACAGCAAACAATAAAGCGTGCCACACAAACAAATTAATTAAAATATGTTATAAAAACTTTCACCTCATGTGTGGCATGATAGTGATGCGGCTAACCAACCAGTAAACCCAAATGATTTTCACTGGTTAGCTTGAAAAGAAGGACTGCTCTGTGATGGCTTTTTCGCTCATCGAGGACTCTGATTTACCCAAGTGTGGTCTGTTTAACAACCTGGATGTTCGGTTAACGCACATGTCAACTTCGTGACCATCTCTTGTGTGGAGGGCGAAATTGTTTTTCTCAAAAGAAACTGCTTAGACAAAGAATTATTCAATAACAGTCAGCAGTGATCATGAGTTGCTAAAAATGAATGAGGTGCTAGCCCAATGTGTCCTGAGCGCATGAAGTAAATGGAATGTGCGTGATCATCAGAGCACCATCCTGATCAAAATCATGTTCGGTGCCATGTGAAGTGGGTGCGAGCGTATGCATGTAACAAAAAAAAATAATGCGTAATGCTTGTAATTTCAGACACCCCAAGAAGACAAAGGACTAGGCTCGTCCTTAAAGTGCAACTTGGAGTCACTGTAAATTACCCTGTGTTTATGAGAATATGAGATGTTTGGACACACATACACACATTTACTCTACCCCAGCGCAACGTATCGTGACCATGTCCATTCCCTAAAACACATCCCTGAACTCCTCCTCCCCTAACCGTCCCATCCATTTTCCTCCTGGGCTTCTAAAAGGTAGAAATTCATTCTACCAGGAGTTACCACTTGACTACAAGATCCTAGTCTAGATCAACCAAATGTGGAAATGTAGGACGGTCTTCCCAACTCCACCTGCAAGGCAGGAACTGGATTCTACCACAGTTGACGGTGCGCCCAGCCGGTTCGTCTTCCCTGGCGGAGGAGGCCTGGGGCAGGCTGCAGCCATGTTTTGAAGCATGTGGCGTTTGTGTCCTCAAAAAGCGTGCGGGCAAACCACCTCGGTCCACTACATCCAGCTCTCCATCCAGACCAAAAAAGGTAACATGAAAATTGAGGCAGTATGTTGTAATCATTCCACTGGCGGCCTTGTGTTATTCCAACACATGCATATCATCTTGTGATAAGTCAATTAATTAATCTGTCACCAATAATTAATCACACTACCACATCACCCTAGTCAATCAACTGTCACGACCAGTTAAATCAACTCTGCCAATGGGCAAATAAATCATGTCAGTCAATCAGGCATTCATTCAATCAATTAATCAATCATATTGCGAAAATCAATGCATCAATTCTAATCAATCTCTAATTACAGTCAGTCGGCAAGCATCAATCAATATAATCAACCTTCTCATTACAAGTCAATCAGGGTACTGTAAACAGATACCATTGAATACAGCGCTTGTACTAGTCAAATCAATCCATCATGCGTGATACCAGTCAATCAATCACTCTATGCTAAAGGTCAATCACTCATCATTGCCAGTACGAGTCAAATCAATTTAAACAAGCAACTTAATCAAAATCACACGTGTAACCATGCAGATCTGAGATTTGTGTCAGTGGAAAGAATGTTTTAATCAAAGTGTTTGGTTGAGATTGTTAGAACAGATGTCTTATGGAATTGTTGTGGATGTAATGACTGTGGTTGATTTTAACCCCGAGGTGACAGACCGGGTGATAATGGGCCCTTTTGCGGTTGGCTGGGGCTATAAGCAACACAGTAGCTTATACTTATCTTATCTATCGATGCGCGCATGTGTGTGTCATGAGAGTGTGGTAAAGAATTGTTAGAAGTGAATTGTGAGAAGAACCGTTGACTATGCGAGTGATGTAATGACGGGGTGACAGCCTGATATGGCACGACAGATGGAATATGCTGCTACACTGTGCTATACCCTAGCGAACAGGAATTATCTTATCTTCTTAGTTACAGCCAACTATGGCATGAGCGGTATAGACGTCGGTTCAATTTGGTCACATAGATCTATTCACAGATGACAATCGGGGGCAGCTTGGACCCCATGGCAGCTAGCAAGTATCTCGACATTCAACGAACAAAATTCGGTGAACTACTCATCCATTACAGCAGAACCAAACCCTCAATCTATGTAGCCCTCAGCAATGGCATGGCACAGATCTGAACTGTGTGACCCCACAGGTGGAATGGATGCGTACCTCAACCCATGTAGCACTCCTAAGGAGTGGCCATGGACCACTACTGTCATGTACACGATCCAGGTCTGCACATCTACTTCACCACCATGAGTGCCTTCAAAGCGTTGGCCATAGCAATGGCGCAGATCTGGAAACTGTGACCACAGGGCGATGATCTACTCACCCGTGATCACTCCATAACGGACGTGTGGCCACTGATGACACGACTGTTGTCACGACCCAGGCGCTCAGTTCTACCCTCACCCATGAGTGCCATCAAAGCAGTTGGCCATAGCAATCGGGCCGCAGTACGTAGACTCATGAACACAAACAAGTCTGGCCGCGATGAACGCGACAACATCTTAGGACTGTAGACTACGTTGTGCTGCAAAAACAATCCTGCTTTTTTTGTTATAAATCTCTTTATCTTGTTTGATGGGGCGGAATTATGTTACACTACGTCGAGATAACTCAGACCAGAACCACCATAAGGTTGTCCGCAGGCGATCTGGACTTTAGTGGTTATCACCATGGACAACCATTATAAATCGGTGTCCTGTTGACTATTCGGTTAACTGAAAGTTGAAACTCACCCAGCACGCGAATGATAGTAATAATAAAAAAAAATGTACTACACCATGGTGATCCTACAAAAATACCATTGGGTTTTAAGAGCAGAGCAGTAAAGGTAACAATATGAATGCCAATAGGTGAATGTACGGCTGCTGGGGGATCACTGACCACAGTACTGTAGCAAAGCCTCCTATATTGTTCTGAAAGCAGGGATAAAGAGAGAGCGAAGAGAGATAAGAAGAGAGAGAGAAGATAGATGGAGCAATGAGGAGTGAGAAAAGGGGGAGAAGATGAAGAAGTGAGAGAGAAGAGATGAGAGTACCGAAGAGGTCGAAGGATAGATAAGAGGGAGAGAGAGTGAGCAGAGACGAGCGAGATAGGGCGAGAGACGATAGGAATAATGCAGCTAAATAGCGAACTAATTTACAAATGCATCACTAAACTCAGATCACAATTCTCCCGACACACACCACACGACACGAGCCCACACCACCACACGACCAACCACACACAGGACCCCACAAACACAGACCCCACACACATACACACACACCACACACACACTCAACAACTCCACAGCACCCACAACACACCCACAGACACACACAGCCACACACACACACACTCACACAACATCACGACACGACACCACCAGCACACACACCCACCACACAGGCACAAGGCCACACACGTAAAATGCAGGCACCCACACACCACACCCACAAGCCCTGACAACCGTTATTTCCCTCCGCCAAGATGGCAAGGATGCTGATTCTGCCACCGATGTCAGTTCTGTAGGCAAATCAGACAAGCCGCCCTTCCTCCAGGCCATGGCAAAACAGTGTACACAAAAACGATGCACACACATGACAGAACCTCGATGACGCGAAAGCATCCTCCCAGAAACTCCAGCCTGCGTCATATGATATACAGAATAAAGATGTCCCGGGACAGTAAAAACCGGGGTCCTCTTCCAAAAAATAAAAATCCAGGCACCATGCTCTGACCTGACTGGGTCAACAAAGAATGTTGATAGCCCCGTTGGCGTGGATGCTGGTATAGCTTGCGACGGTCTCCGTATTCCACCTGCCCTGCGCAGCCCGCAGTTTGGTTGAGGTAGTTGCGGGCATGGGGCAGTGGGTGTGTGAGCCATAGTTTGGCAGCGAAAGGAGGTGTGGGGTGAAGAGCCAGCCTGAACAGTAAAATGAGTATTTCAAGTATCAGAAAGGGTCAGTCTTTCAATCTACTGTGTCCAATAGGGGGGTGGGGGGTATCGCGGTACAAGTTAAATAGGACACCGGATCCCACCCATCCCGCGATCGGGAGCTGGGGCTATAAGCAAACGTACCATTACCTTACCTTACCTGAAAAAGTCCCTTCGATACAGACTTCTCTCTTTAAACTGAATAAACAACCGAAGAAGAAGGCATATAGACTCTTGCTGCTCCTGTGTGGAGACAGTTGCACGATAGCCATGGCACCTGAGATTGACTTTTATGTGTTTGGCACCGAGGGATTGATGTGCGGTAAACTGGTAGAGGCCACAATAAAGAGGTCTTGGGGGGGGGGGGGGCTTGTTGAGAGGCTCTAGGGCGACTACATGATCTCATCACTGGAGCAATTTACCCCTTCATAGGCAACTACTGCTGTAAGCACCCTCATTTTCAGGAGTGTATAACTCTAACTGTTTGTATCACAAGGGAGTAAACAGCAAAAGCAGCACTTACTTGTTTATTGCAATGTCCGCAAATCTTCTGTTTTCCTCTATCACGTTTAAGATTTCCCCATTGAGGAATAGTTTTTGGGGGACAGTTTTCTGGCTTTGCTCAATTAATATTTTTTTCCTTTAACGAAGTCCTTCCATTAGCGTGACCATTTTGTTCCCTGTCCTACTGAACCTGCCAGAGGAAACAACAGGTTTAATTTCCTAATTTAACATTATCACTTTTCATCCCAATCACCCACCACTTTGTATGCTCCTTTAATCTCTCTCTCCAGCTCCACCCGTTTATTGTTATTGGTTCGAAACAGTTATGGATGGCTTATTTGTCGAAAATGTTAGGGGTGTCGGAAGAATTGTGTGACTGAGAGACTTGTCGATTATGATTTTAAACGTGGTGTACAGCCCTAAGATATGGCCCGCGTTGCTGTCGCTGACACTATGCAAACATTATACTTAGTGCTTCATTGTTTTTTTCTTATCTAATAATCTTTCCTGGGAAAATATCAGAGGAATTGGTGCCTGCATCTTACACTCCCCTCTAACTCGCACCTCCTCTGTCCACCTGAATTAGAGTTTTTACCCGATTTTTCTAGGATTCTCGGAGTCATTAAAGTTGAATGAAAGTTCACTGAGAGATCTGGGATGACATTGGACTGGAATAGTGATTTATGACTCATTTTTTTTCTCTTATTTTCTATTTCTGGGGGTTTTGAAGTATCGAAGCGGATGGTGGTGGAAGTGGCGGTGGAGTGAGTTTAGCTCTAATATTATAACAAAAAAGCCCCAACCTTTTATTACATAATCATTCTGTTGAGAGGAAAATACGATAGTTGATAATACATGTCATTCGCAACTAAACCATTATCACATTATACATTCAAAAAGGGTGGATCAATGACACTTAAAATCCATGCAATCTGAAAAAAAAAACAAACAAAAGAACCTGGCCCTTCATAGATTATTCATGCCGGAAATGTGTCACTATCATGGGGAATAACCCTTCCTTTCAGTTTTTACACCCTACGATATTGGTCTAGGTACTGTCCTTCATAGAGTGCACACAATAAAAAGTGAAAAAAGGACTGACAAAATACCCCCCCCCCCCCTCTAAAGAATCCCTAAATTTGATTTTTATTAGTTCAACACCTTAGTATCGGATCTGGGTCTGTGCACAAAAACTAAAGGCTCAGTGAAGACAACAGAAGACAACATATGACCAAAGATATAGAAAATATAAACAACAACTTGACGTTCTGTCAAAAATACACATCTGTTAAGCACACCTCAGTCCCTGCCATCACGCTACCCAGAATACCCCAACCGCCCTGGCTGTAATACAGACGGGCCTCTATTTGGCGCTCTGTTTGAGACTCTGCATACACGATCATCCTATCATATATCTCCTCATCCAACAGGAAAGCTTACCAAAACAAAATGATACAATCATCACTCACCAATCCCATCTCTTCTATCGAAGTTCTTTGACTAACAGTAAGACTTTTTTTTGGTTTTGTGACGCCATGAAGCTTTACTAGTTGGGCATAATGGTCTGAGTGCAAGGGTGATTGCAAGGCAAAAAACAAAAAAAAACAAAACAAAGCATTGCTTGAAAGCAAAAAATGACTTTAAGATGCATTCAGGTAGACTTCA
>JADBJO010024672.1:0-24846 GCA_016801955.1 Conus betulinus
TTTTTTCCCCGCACAATACTTGCAGACTTAAGCAGCAAACCACGGCTTCAACTCCACTTGTTGTGAAAAGAGAGGGCAATGCTAGTAAACTCCATTAGAATAGAATAACAGCGGGTTGGAAGAGTGAAGGAGTGGGAGTGGGGAGACTGGGGGTGAGGGGAGAAAGGGTCGGGGGTGGGGGTGTGGGGGTTGTGTGGTGGAGATAGAGGTGAGAAGAGTCAGAGATGAGAGAGAGAGAGAAAGAGAGATAGATCCGAAGTGCGGGGAGAGAGAGTAATGTGCACGTAGAGAGAGTAGAGAGAGGGAGAGATGAGAGAGAGAGAGACCCGAGAGAGACCGCGAGAGAGAGAGAGAGAGAGAGAGAAGAAGAATTCCTTCTTCCTTGATAAAAAGTTCTATGCAGGTAAAGACGATAAGACATGGATATGTACCTGGGTGCGCGTCAGATATCTCTTTCGTTCACTCTGTCTCGGTCTGTCTGTCGATCTGTCTCTGCATCCCTCTCTCTCTCCCTCACTCCCTTCCTTTCCCCCCATTCCTTCTCCTCTCTCTCTCTCTCTGTCTCTCTCTCTCTCTCTCCTCTCTCTCTCTCTCTCTCTCCTCGCTCTCTCCTCTCTCTCTCTCCCCTCTCTGTCTCCTCTCTCTCCTCTCGGTCTGTGTCTGTCTTTCTCTTCCCGCCCTCTGTGGCTCTCTCCCTCTCCCTGTCTGTCTGTCTGTTTCTCTCTCTCTCTCTCTCCTCTCTCTCTCTCTCTCTCTCTCGCTCCTCTCTCTCTCTCTCTCCGTGTGTGTGTGTGTGTGTGTGTGTGTGTGTGTGCGTGCGTGCGTGCGTGCTGCGTGCGTGCGTGCGTGCGTGCGTGCGTGTGTGTGTGTGGTGTGTGTGTGTGTGTGTGTGTGTGGTGAGAGAGAGAGAGAGAGAGAGAGAGAGAGAGAGAGAGAAGCGGGTTAGTCAGCAACGCACGGACAGATACTAAACTAAACGAACGGACAAGTAGACCGACAGTCGGACAGACAGCGACACGGCAAAGGAAAACCAAAAGGGAGCCCAATCTAAACAACGCGCCTTTCTCACCCCCCCCCCCCCCACCCCCCCCCCCCCCCCCCCCCCCACCATGACAGCCCGCCATTAACCCTTTGACAACCAAACTACCTACCTACTACCCCACCCGCACACCTCCAAGTGTGAGACATCTGTAAACCCTCACTAATGCGTCTGTAAACCCTCAGTAATGCGTCTGTATACCCCGACCACTGCGTCTCCTCTGCTCTTGACAGCTCTTCCTTCTCACTTCTGCTTGGCTCTGTGTTCCTTTCAGACACTCCTCGCCTATAGGACAACAGAGAAGTTACCCCCACTGGTTGGTGGTTCGAATCTGGCCTAGGAGACTGAGAGCAGGGCCTGGATTGACTGGTGTCTTGTTGTTGTTGTTGTTGTTGTTGTTGTTGTTGTTGTTGTTGTTGTTGTTGTTCTTCTTCTTTCTTCTTCTTCTTCTTCTTCTTCTTCTCTTCTTCTTCTTCTTTCTTCTTTCTTCTGCGGTTGATTTTTGTTGTTTTTGGTTGTGTCAGATCTTCAATCCTGTCACCATGATGAATCCCACAGTCTTCTCGAAGTCTTGACGGCTGTCCCAAAGCGGCTTCTACAGTCCTGCACCCTCTGGCCAGGTATGACGCCGTTGAACATCATGGGCTGGGGACAGTGTTTGGAGGATGTGTTCTGGAGTCTGAGATCCTGGTGTCACACGGACATTCGTCTGAATGGGCACTCTTAATTCGGCTGAGGTGGCTCAGCAGTCGGCAGTGGCCAGAACTCAGTCTGAAGAGGATGGTTTGGTGGTATTTCTGGAGCTGATGGACTGGATCAGCACCACTGTCTGCACGCAGCCTTCTCTTCCATTGGCGTCCGATGCAGGGGGTAGAGGCTGAAAAAGTCGTGTGAAGAGAGAGTGAATGCGGTCATAGTGTATTGCCATTTCCTCATGCCCACCCCCCCCCCCCCCCCCCCCCCCCCCCACACACACACACACACACTTCGAATTATTCGTGTTTTTGTTCAGTATCGTATTTGCATTGCTTACGACTGTGGTGCTATTGATGGTTTACACACACACCCTTCATTAGGGGCTTTGGCCTATCATGCGAGTAAATCACTGAATCTCCTCTGCTCTCTCTCTCTCTCTCCTCTCTAGGGGCTCTCTATCATCTCCTCATCTGAATCTCTCTCCTCGTCTCTCCTCTCTCTCTCTCTCTCTTCTTCTTCTTCTTCTTTTCTTCTTCTTCTTCTTCTTCTTCTCTCTTCTCTCTCTCTCTCTCACTCACACACAACACACACACACGCACACACACACACACACACACACACACACAACGCATACACACACACACACACACACACACACACACACACACACACACACACGCACGCACGCACGCACGCACACACACACACACACACACACACACACACACACACACACACGTTAAGATAAACATACAATCATCATAATGAAATGAACCGTGAAGGACATAGATATAAAAAAAAGTGTCCCAACTTTCAAGTTCCACACTGTTCCACCATCTGTCTGTTCCCCCACCTCTCTCCTCCCACACTTCTCCACACCCTTCGATCGTGATCACACACACACACACACACACACACACACACACCACACACACACACACACACACACACACACACACACACACACACTCCCACTCCCCCCATTTCTTCACCTCTTGCACCCAACTTATCACCAACCCACTATCATCATTCCATCGCCTCTTATCTTTCCAGCACCTCCCCCCTCCCCCACCCCCACCCCCTACATCCCTCCCTCCCGACTGTACATAAAAAGACTACCAGACGAATTTTTGATAACAATTCATATGTGAAATGAAAAAAAAGAACAAGATGCAAAGAATATAAATGTACTCCCAGTAGTAGTAGTACAAGAAAAAGAAAAAAAAAACATTTGTATGAATCAGTCACTGTAGCACTTTCTCCCCTTTTGGTGGTAGAAATTTTGTATATAAGGAAAAGAAAAAAAAAAAACTGCTGTCGCCGGCGCGGACATGAACCAAGGCCTCCCGCGTGATAAGCGGAGACACTATCCACTATACTACCGAGGAGCTTACAAAATTGGGTTACACTTAAGTTTACAAACCGTTGTTGCTTAAACTGTACATCACAAAATTACCATTTATTTTCTTTCTCTTTTACATACCTGTCTGAATGTTTTTAAAGTAAGATTTGAGCAGTAACGATTCAAAGGTTTGTTTACTGATTCTGTAAATGGAAGCGTTTTGCACTTATGATTAAAAGCTTGTGGCATTGTCTTGTGATTTTTTCTTTTAAGTGATACATGTAGCCCTTTTTATTTAATGAACAAAAAATGTGGACAGTCTTTACTGAAAGAGTCGCTTTTTAATCCTGTTCATTTCAGGGCCTATATTTATGTAATGTAAAATGTAATGTAAAAGGATATTTATAGAGCGCTTTACCTCGTGAGAGCCCAAAGCGCATATTACAGAAAAACATGATAAAATTATAATTCTAATTCAAAGCGCGCACGCGCGCACACACACACACACACACACACACACACACACACACACACACACACTGCCGGGGGGAAAAAAAAGCACAGACAGACAGACAGACAAGCATGTTCAGCATCAGCAAACACGCGCACAGTGGTAAGTGGATATCATTAATCAGTCCGAGGGAAAAGATGTGTCTTTAGGGAGGTTTTAAAAGTCTCTAAAGAGTCCGTGTTACGCAGAGAAGAAGGGAGACTATTCCATAGAGCCGGTGCCTGGTAAGAGAAAGATCGTTGGCCTGAAGTTTTCAGGCGAGTGGAGGGAAGCCAAAGCAGATGAGAATCGGTGGATCAGCGTAAGTTGCGAGATGGAACATAGAGATGGAGGAGGTCAGAGAGGTAGCAGGGAGCCAGATTATTCAGTGATTTGGAAACCAGGAGGAGAACTTTTAAAGTCAGTGCGAGATTGAACTGGAAGCCAGTGTAAGGATGACAGAACTGGTGATATGTGATCAGATCTAGAGGAGCGGGAGATCAGACGGGCAGCATTGTTCTGAACTTTTTGAAGTTTAGAGATGAGTGTTAAGGGACAACCGGCAAGGCAAGGAGGGAGTTACATAGTCAAGCCGAGACAGGACAAAAGCACAGATTAGAGTCTTCAGGGCATTTTTTGAGTGAGAAGCGGCGAACTGAGCTAATTCTACGAAGTTCAAGGTAGCAGGACTTGCACACATTAGAGATATGTTGTTTGAAAGAGAGAGTTTGGTCGATTGTAACACCGAGGTTACGAACAGACACAGATAGAGACTTCTTGTATTTTGGGACTAAATTTACAGAAGTGGAGAAATGCAGAGTTTAAAGCAGCATTGATTTGTTTTTGACTCACATGGAAATCAAGTGAGGATGTATTATGTACTTTCTGCTGTGTGTTTTGCGTGTGTATGTGGGCGTGCATGCGTGCATGGAAGCGTGTGTGTTCACCTGTGTGTGTGTGTGTGTGTGTCTGTGTCTGTGTCTGTGTCTCTGTGTGTGCGTGTCTGTGTGTGTGCGTGTCTGTGTGTGTGTCTCTGTGTCTGTGTGTGAATGAAGTTAGGTAATGTCATGCAAGTGATTCAGATCATCATCCCGCTCTGGTTTCAGCGTCGCCTGGCAGCGGCAGTGTGGGAGCAGAAATGGAAAATGCCCGGCCATCCTCGCCAGGGGAGGAGGAGCTTCAGCTGCAACTTGCACTGGCCTTGAGCAAGGAGGAGCACGACGAGGAAGTGAAGAAGCTGAAGTCAGACGAGTTGAAACTGCAGATGGCTCTGGAGCAGAGCAAGCAGACTGCAGACACTCAGGTTTGGGGCTTTATCTTGCCGTTTTTGTTGTTGTTTTAGTGACATGGTTAATGGGATGCATAACTGGACTGAAAAGTGTTGTAAAGAAATGCAATATATGTCTGTTTAGGTTGTATTTTGGGGGTTGTGCGACTGTGAGTATGTTATATATCTTGGTAACTGAATTGAAGAAAACCTGAAATGTATATATGTAATGTGAATTGAATGCCTCTTTGGACATGGGAAGGAGGGTAGGGGGGTCATGAGAGTGTGTGTGTGCATGTGCACATGTGTGTGTGTGTGTGTGTGTGTGTGTGTGTGTGTGTGTGTGTGTGTGTGTGTGCTTATTTTCCATTTAAGAGCTTTGAGCCAAATACAGACATTTTTCTTAATCTGTGTGCGTGTGTGTGTCGGTGGGTGGGTGGGTGCGCGCATGCGTGTGTGCAAGTTTGTTTGTGCTTACTTTCCTTTTGAGAGCATTGAGCCAAATACTTGCATTTTTTTTCCCCCAAACACTTGATATACACATCTTTTTTTTCAGTCTTCATGATAAGTTTAGATCAGAGTGCTAGAGCCCATCCATGATGTTTATCATCTTAGTGACTTTCCAGTGGCCTGATAAGATTAGGAAGCAAATAATTGATAGTAGGTACCGGCAGCCAAAATTAGCATATAAGAATGAAGTCTCTATCTTCAGTCGTTTTCGAGATATTGCAGTTTAAAGTTGCGACGTTTTTATGCACCTGACAAAATGAGATATCTTCCAGTTTTTGAAAGCCAATAGTATCATACATGATTGATACATCTGGTTATAAATTGGTGTCTCAATCTATACAACTTACACTCTTTGAACAAGTAAGTTCAGGGGGTTCAGTTTGCATGGCTTTTTTGTGTGATAAAGTGTTAAACTTGTAACAAATTGCAATTCAGCGCTTTTTTCGAATTTGCATGATGTGGCTACTTTGAAGCACTGCAGCACAGTAAGAATAGCCATTTCAGAGTTTCCAGTGGTTTGGACAAACTCTCTAAGTTGTACTAAGCAAAGTCATTTTTTTTTCTGAGGTATCTGCTATAAAACATTTGTGAAAACTTCTGTGCTAAAAACAGGATATATTGCAATTTGGACGGGGAAAAAAAATGGGGGTAGAATCGCCCGCCACACTTAAAATTGCTATAACTTCTAAACTACTTCATGAACTGTTTCCAAATTTTGTATACAGTTTCTATACAGTATTTCCTGTAAATCAAAGTGTAGATTTTTGTTATTTTGTACCTAACATTTTATTTCCTGTACTAGAATAGTGGCCAACAGGGGCGGAATGATGATGATGTCCAAATTAAAACCGACAGTTTTTCAAAACTTACTGACAGATTTCAACAAAAATTTGGTATGATGTTGTCTGTATTGTTATTTATAAAATCATGTTATTTTTGCTGTTTCTGACAAGTGCTGGCAGCCACCAAACAAAAGGTCACTTTACGATAAGGGTGGGAAGTGCACTCTTGCAGACGGGGCATATAGGTTGACTACATACATAGTTCTTTTTGTATGCAGCATACTTCAGGCACAGTTCATTGTTAATTGGAACAGACCAGGCATGGCCAGTGGTTGTTTTGGAGACTATGTTGAAGTCACTGGCAAACAAAAATATGCTTTGCACTAAATCTGTGTCTGTCTTGATTGGCCACACAAGCGTGTTGTTTGCAAGAGCAAAATTTCTTCAGAAAATTGTCTACTTTCTCAGGAGAGTGGATCTGTGACACACTGCCAAATCATCATCATAGAAAACTACGTTCTGGCCAATTTTGGTAAAGACAAGTCTTCCAGAAGGCAATCAGTGGCATGTTCATTGATTTCATCATTAATGCAGCATGATTGCATCCTCAAAATGGGTGATAACTTCTTATGTCTCCATCTCTTCCTCGGTCACCATCACTTCATCAGTCCCCAAGCCCAACTGCTCTGCCTCAGGAAAAAGTTGAAGTGGAGACACAGCTCACACCTCATCCACTTTATCCTGGTCTGGTGGTCCTCCAACTGACAACAACACAGCCAATAGTGAACACTGGCATGTGTGGTAAAGACTGTGGCCTATATAAAGGTTTTGGGTGACCAGCCAGCCCCACGAACCCTGGCATGTCGGTAAAGGCTGTGGCCTATATGAAGGTTATGGGTGACCAGCCACCCACAAGCTCTGGCATGTGAGAATGCTTCTTTGATTGGTATGGGTGACATGCCACCCACAGTATCTGACGAGGATTATAAGCTTTTATTATTTTCTCCTTTATTTACCACCAAACACCACAATATTTAATGGGGGCAAGCACAAATACATAATGAACAAAGTCATAAAACTTAGTTATTGGTTACATATTATGAAAACTGAGTGAGTTTTGAAGATTTAAATGACAGTCTGGGTAATTTTTCACCCACAAGCTCTGGCAAAGGTTAAAACAATTATATAAAAAATGTGGATGCATTTTCTCAGTTTAAAAAAAAAAAAAGAAAAGAAAGAAAAAACATTAAAGCATGGCACAGGATCACTTAACTGAACTATGAGTGCATGCTTTTATGTATATTTTTCCCTGTCTGTTTCATCATTGTGCGATATATGTGTGTGTGTGTGTGTGTGTGTGTGTGTGTGTGTGTGTGTGTGTGTGTGTGTGTGTGTGTGTGTAATACTGAAAAAACAAAAAAAAAAAAACCAAAAAACATTAAAGCATGGAATTGGACCACTTAATTGAACTATGAGTGCATGCTTTCATGTAAATTTCCCTGTTTCTTCATCATTGTGCAATATGTGTGTGTGTGTGTGTGTGTGTGTGTGTGTGAAATTACTAGAAAAAAAATTAAATCATGGCATAGGACCACTTATCTTAACTATGAGTGCATGCTTTTATGTAAATTTCCCTGTCTGTTTTCTTCATCATTGTGTGATATATGTGTGATATGTGTGTGTGTGTGTGTGTGTGTGTGTGTGTGTGTGTGTGTGTGTGTGTGTGTGTGTGTGTGTGTGTGTGTGTGTGTGTGTGTGTGTTGTTACTGCTCTCTGTCCATTCCTTATAATTTAATTTTAGTGTCTGTTGTTCTTTGTAAGCAAAAATGTATTGCATGTTCTTTGTAAACAAAAGGTACATCCTCTGCAACACATTATTTTGTCGACAGGGTGTGATTTAAGCATTGCCAATAACATGTTAAGTATTTCATCATTATGATTTTGAATGAACTTGTTGATTTAATCATTGTGAATGTAAAAGAACATAAATATACATTATAATTTTTTTTTTTTAACAAAAGGTAGAATTAAAGAAAGATTTAACTTTATTTTGGACTCTACCTTTTTATCAACTACTCTGTTTATTCAGTATGTTTGTGCTGTTACAGCAATATACATAACTGTGGAGCATAACATACAATCACCAAAAAATATCATACATACAATCACCAAAAAATATCATAAATGTTACTGTCACAACAATGTAATGTCTTGGCAATGCAATGCTACTGTAGTTGTATTCTAGCAGTTTTACTTGAAAGTAATCACTAAGTGTTCAAAAAGCCTTGCTGTGTTTGCCAGTAAGGAGGGGAGGGGTGGGGAGGGGGGAGAAAGCAAATCCTTACAGTTCAATTACAGAAATTTCAAATACACTAGGGAAAAAAATTAGATTGCTAAGCTAAACTTTGTTGAGTCGGGTTGACTCGACAGTGACACCCCCCCCCCCCCCCCCCTGCTCCCCCCCGTACCCCAACCCCCACTACACCCTCCTTACTGTTCAACTTCAGACTCTGTTCTCTCTCTCTCTCTCTCTCTCTCTCTGTTTTTATACCACCAAACACGCTTTCCACATCGAGTATGACAGTAATGATCGGTGTTTCGATTGATGGTCATTATCAGAAGACAGTGCTTTCAAATTCAAAGCCTCGGACCGTCTTGTACGCGCGGTTGTGGCTTCCGGTTCGAATATCTGTCTCAAACAGGTGGTGTTTTTTAACTACGATTTTCTCTGTAATCGTGTAATGGAATCAGTAACCAGTTCACAAATACATGAATCGACATAAGTGAAGCCCATTACTGATATCTATTTTCATTAGTTTGTCTTTAAAAAAAATACGATCGCTTCGAACGGCGCAGCGTGTGGGACTTTTCCGACCTGTTTAATCTTGACGAACACCGCTGCTGAATTACGAACAAAATACTAAGCACTGGCACAGTATTAAGCGAATTAAAATAATTGAATCGTTTCATTAATGTTCTGGTTTGTTATTATATGCGTTATCTTACCAAGTGCGTCTTGCAATTCAACAACGATTAGCGCATTCGACTCGGTCATTGTCGGATCTCGGCTTCGTTCCGCCATTGTTGAAATCTTGGACAAGGAGCAAATGTTTGCATTTGATACCTTCGCTTTGATTGTCTTGCTTTTTCGAGCATTCAACCAATCGCTTAGCTTGATACACCAATGAATGCGGGAGAGAATGGCCTTTCTAGCGCATCGTTATGTGTATGTTTTTTTTCACAAGTTTTTTAGCAACGATGCTGGAAAGACAACACTTGTAACAAGCCTCATAAAAACTTCGATTCTCATTAATTTAAACGCATCGTACCAAAAAGAAAAATAGACTGAAATAAAGCTTGAAACATGCTCTTGCATTCTGACCTATTTAAACGCAATGAATGGAATGAACACATTGTATGTGTTGATTTTCGACACAGTGTAGTTCGAACGCTCGGCCAAATGGCGCCTGCGACACTTCGGGATGTGTGACGCGCTTCGTTTTCGTGTGAACGGATGGGTGTATTTGGAATAAAACAATCATCGTACCGTCTATTGCAAACACAAATAAACAACACAGAGTTCAAAAAGGAAACTGTATTCTTTATTCTTCACAATTTTCATCTGATTCTAAACGCGTTATTCATAGATACTGCCAATTGAAAACAAGCATATTTTTCACTCGGCTGAACTTTCCCGTACGCTGAAAGAAGGGCATATCCAACCCATGGGGAACACAAACCAGCACCCCTGCTGCCCGCACCACTCCTACCTTGGCTGCTGCTCCATCCCCACAGCCCCCTGCCACGGCAGCAGTGGATCCATGGGGGATGCCTGTAGCTACTGGTCCTTTGACAACTGCCAGAGCCACTCCACCTGTTGCTGTAGCTGGTAAGGGTTGAGACTTCATATGTTTTTGACTGGTCAGTGAACGCACTTATGTCTACTTATACATGCCCCCCACCCCACCCCATCCCACACACACACACACACACACACACACACACAAATATATACACACAACACACACACACACACCATACACATGCACACACACACACACACACACACACACACACACACACACACACACACACGCACACTTATCACACCACCACACAATGCAAGACATAGAAAAGATAGAAATTGAGCTGTAAAAAAAGTTCACCAAAGACAAGAAGGATACCAGCTGTCGTAGTGAAATTATTAGCATCATGGAATACAAGATGGGAATTCATGAATTTGAGTCCTGTAAGAGACAAATATTTGTTGATTTCTTCAGCCTTGATCAGTTCTTGCCCAGAGTTTTGGGTGTGGTGCAAGCTCAGACAGGAAGACTGAAACCACATTTAAAGATGTATCTCTGAAGGCATTGTTTATATCTTGTCTGGCCAACACTGCTGTTGTATGTATCTCTCAGTCCATGTCTGCTCTTGGATGTATTATGAAAAGGTGGTGTAGAGTGCAGTCCTGTCATTTACTGACTTGATGTCAGATAGAGTGGATTTTCAGAACACTGTCTTCGTTATCACTGTCTTCATTTGACATCTGTTTCAATTTTCCCTGCATCTTTATGCCTAAAATGGGTTGTAGGCAAAGTCTCTAGGTTCAGCAAGTTCAGTGGTACTTCTGTTGGATGGACGTGACAGAGTCTTTTTGAGAGGGAATAGGTCACTCACAAAGGGTCTGGAATGAAGCTATTTTTGTCATCAATAAGGCACTTAGTAGGTGTGACCAGCATACATTTAATTAGAACAAGCACTACTGAATACCATTGGAGTGAATCCTCTACCCTGTTGCAACCTTGTTGCTCCTGATGGACAGTTGATGCGTAATTTGCAACAGGATGAGCTGGCTTATTGTTGTGTAGTGTTTGGAAGAGAGGAATGAGCAGTATGAGAGCAGTACCTCTTGGAGGGCATGGAAGATCAGTTAACAAAAACGTTTAAAAACACAAGACTGATTGTGCAAGTTCTCATGAGTTTAGGTGGTGAAGAATCTGTGTAAGAGACAGTTGACAATTACTTTCTTCTGAGACTTAACATGAACAACAGTGGCCACAATATTAGTAGTCATTTTAGAAGGATATTGTTTTTATTATCATCCTGGCGAGGGCTTCATGTCAGATCGCTTGCTACCTTGTTGCAGACCAGCCCAAAGATCCCTGGTCTTCCAGCCCTGTGTCAAAGGGTGCTGGCGATGGAGCCTTTGGTGATGTTCAGCTGGATGCCTTTGGTGCCCCAGTGGCCATGGTTTCAGGGGCAACAAGCCAAAATTCAGCCATAGACAGTGAGTTTGATCTGCTGTCTGCCCGCAGCACTGAAAGCTCTCCAGCTAAGGTGGCCAGCAAAGCCGTGGTGGACGAGTTTGATCTGCTAGGTGGTAAGTTTTCTTTCTTTTTTTTTCTTCTTTTTTTTCCCCTTTTTTTAAACTTCAGGGCCAGAGCAAGAAAAAGAATGATACACAAATTGAAAGGCTTCTCTTTTATTTGCCTGTATATAAACAAACTTTCAGACTCCTGTCATTATCTGGTTTGAGCATTGCTTAGGGTTGGTGTTTTAGCTGCATGATTTCCAAAATTTTTTTCTTCCTAAAGTTGTGGGTTTGTGTGGCCATGATTTCGGTGTTTTTTCCAACAAATTGTGTGTCCCAAAGCCATGGTTTTTTTTTTGTTTTTTTTTAATAGATGGAGCTAAGCACAGGCTATTCTAAAATACATATACAAGTATGATCAGTCAAATCTCTTTGCGTGTGTGTGTGTGTGTGTGTGTGTGTGTGTGTGTGACGGAAAGAGAGAGAGAGATGAGATAAGATAAGATAATGTTGCTTATAGCCCAGCCGACCGCAAAGGGCCATACCAGGGCTGTCACCATGGTAAGAGAGAGAGAGAGAGTGCACACTTACACAAGTGTGTGTGTGTGTGTGTGTGTGTGTGTGTGTGTGTGTGTGTGTGTGTGTGTGTGTGTACTTGAAATGAAAAGACAGGGACTACTGCTGTTAAAGTTAAGTCGCTTAGACTCTCCAGGACATCATTAGGGAAAGAACATATCTTGTCTCCATTGTCAGCCATCAAAGAGCCATTGAAACCTGCAACAAATGAAAAGATTTTGTCTGGACATCACCACTGGTACCTGAACAACCGCTACTCAGGTTCGGAAAACAGATAAGATAAATAAATGGCTGCAGTAAAGGTTGTGGTTAAAGAGTAGACCATTCTTTGTGCTGATCCAAGACTGGAAAAAAAAAATCCAAGAATTGCTGAATTTGAAGCCAGAAACTCAGAAGATAAAGACTGGAGAGTCTGAGGGAAGAAGGGCATATCAGATATTGTCAGATGAAATCAGCCACAGAGTTTAAATACAGCAGCACCAGAAATATTTTAGTAGCAGAGAACAAAACTTGCACACCTGAGTCTGTGTGAAGCGTGATGTGAAAGAGGCATTAGAGATGCTGGCTCAGTGCTGAGGGGTATGTGTGTCTCCAGGTGGGGGTTCCAGTGGAGATGCGTGGAACATGGGTTCCATGCAGCAGAACCTCCCAAATCCCTCCCGTGGAAAGTCGCCAGAAGATTTCTTGGGTGCTAACGCTAATCTGGTTAACCTGGATCAGCTTGTTGCTGATGTTCCCTCAAAAGGTGAGCTTTGTTTAATCAAGTCAGATGCCTGTTAACCTCTCTAGTCTTGTTGCTGTCATTGATTTTTGTCCTATTTTTCATGTCTGTCTGCCTATCCATCTCCCTCTCTGTGTCTCTTTGAAGTGAAAATACAATTATTATTGTATTCTTATTGGATGAAATGTCATATGTTATATCAACTATTCTGTATTTTTCTACTTAAAATCTTCTATCTGTTGTTGATTTCTTCCCCCCACTTTCACCTCCACCTGCTCTTCTTGTTTATCCGGATTTTACCTGTTGAAAGTTCAGAAGCTTAATTAATTAATTTACTTTATCTTTGAACCAGCAAGCTTTTGCAATACAACAATTTTAAATATCAGTTTAAGGAAATTGGATTACAAAATTGGAGTTCAAAACAAATCAAAACCTGCAAATCCAAGTCAACCCAAAATTTTATGTAAAAAGGTAGTAGTAGTGGATGTAGTGAGATGTTTATGACTGACCGTTTTTGGTAACCTCCACTATGAAAATTGAAATACCGATTTTAAAATCTATGCTGACTCACCACATCTTTGTAACATAACTTGTGTCATTTAAGTTTGAATTCGTTTCAATCTTTCATGCAATTTGTTTCAATCTTTCATGCAATTTGTTTCAATCTTTCATGCATAGTTATACAATCTACACAGTGGTCAGAGTCATTTTCAATGTAGTGGCTCTGTGGTCACTCGACTGTCCACATCTTGTCCACATCAGCTGTCTTCTGTCATGTGTGGTTTTCTTTATCATGATGGATACTTGGTTTTTTAAAAAAAAAACTTTTTTTGGCTCAGAAATTTAGATCTAGTATTAGCTCAAAACTTGATGTCTTTACGTTTAGTTCTTTGCAAATAATCAATATGGATTAGAAACATAGGAGGATTTAGAATTGGAGAGCAGTGATAAACATTGATGGGTTGAAGTTAAAAAGGTTATGATAGATTAGTTTATTTTATACTGAAGCAAAAAGTTACAAGTAGAAAATTTCAATTGCCAGCTTCAAAGCTTACAGAAGAAGAGGGTTGTGCTTGATTGTTTTGAACAACAGAGTTCCAAGCCATGATAACATTATGTTTGCTTGATATTCCTAGTAATCAGTAATACACAATGCAAGGACACCTTTCCATAATATGCTATCATGTGTCTGTTTGTTATTTCACGTAATCAGTTGGACAGAGCTCAGTAAGTCTCGCAGGGTACAAAATGTCTAACTTATGGCCATGAAACTAAACCTTACATGACAGAGCCTCCAGTCTGGTGTAGCAGGTCCCAATTTCATTGACTGCTATGCTATAACACTTCTTGTGACATGCTATGCAAAAAAAAAAAAAAAAAAAAAAAAAAAAGAAAATTGGGGAAGAAAGAATGCTGTATAGACCTAGCAGTGGATTAAATGAAACTAAGATATCATATACATCTTTACAGTGTAGACATATTTAGAAATAAAAAAGAATTATAGAAGTAAAAATTATAAAAGGGTGTGTTCAATAGGAAGAGGAAGAAAAAGTGGAAGAAACATTGCAAAAGATTATGATTTTGCCACTTTATAAATTTGTTCCATTGTTGGTCTCTTTGATTTTTGTAGGTCAAGCCCAAACCATGTGATAACATGAGATTTCCATCCTTTTAGTCTGTCATCATGTTGTGTTTAAAGTGCAGCACTAATAAAAGTGTCACAGAGTCTGACTTGTCAGACATTGAGGATGCCATAGAGACAGTTTCAAAAAAAAAATCGGCACAAAAAAATCCTTCCATTACAGGTTCAGTGATATCACATACAAGTGGTACGCTTAAAATGATACACTTTCTGCTCCTAAGACTTTGGCAGCTCTGAGTGCTCATTGTCTGCGTGGACATTGAAAACTGACAGGTGTTGTGGATCAAAACCGAGGAATTTGCTGAACTTTTTGTGGGTGGTCAGTCAACTGTTCTTGTGTGCAGGCAACAACCCGTTTGCCACAACTGCCCCGCCTCCAATAACCCTTTCCACAATGGGAGTGGGGGTCGAGTTGCCATGACTCAGATGACCCCAGGGTTCTCTCAGCCTGCCCAGAGCACCTTGCTGCCAACCCCTCTGATGCCCATGAACACATCTGCGCAGCCACTCCAGCCGCAGGATGCCAGCTATAACCCCTTCTTGTGAGGATCAGTCTGGACTGCTTACAGTATGAAGGATGGATTTGTACAGGACAGGATTTCCTTTTGGAGCCAGCCACACTTTCTTTCACTCTTATTTCCCTCTTACTCTCATTTTATTGATTTAGTAATATCTCAATGGTTAAAAAAGAGATCGTAAAAAGAGAGAGGGGTGGATTGGATAGAGAGCAGATTGTGATCATTATGTGTAGAAGACTAAATCAAAATGGGCTACAGTTATCAAACTCTATGAATCCAGTTACTTCAGATTTAATGGGATATTTCTGTGTTATATTATTTTACAGTGTGATCCATAGGGGAAGGAAAGAGGACAGATAGCAGGGAAAACAGAACTGTCTGATGCATGTTTTTTTTTTTTTCCAAGCATACCTGTAAATGGCTGCAGGTGAGCTTCAAAATACCACATTGTTTCATAAATGGGAGAGGACATGACAGACTAAGACCTCCTTCCCATCTCCAGGTCTCATCTAACACCACCTTGTGCTGAAATGTGGTTGTCAAAAACATTGTTGATGATGCCAGCAGCCACTAATGCCTCTTCCTCTTTTGTCTCTTTGAAAGATAGCTTCAGATACGTAAGATGAGGCTGGATACTGTAAACTGCAAAATACAGTGCCCAGAAAATCACCACTTCTCAAGTGTTGTTGCAGCATTTCAAAGGTTTAGGGGAGAGTGTAGATGCGCTGCAGTAATTTCTGTCCTCTCCTTGGCACTGCTCAGTGGGGTCCCTCTTCTGTATGTCAGTTGTCTGATCCTCATGACTGAGATTCTTAAGGTATCACCTGTTGAACTTTCAAACTATTCACGGGCTGTATTTGCAAAGACAGAAAACACAATTATGAAAGAAGCACAAGGAAATTTTATTTCATCAGTAGAGAGAGATACAGAGAGAAAGAAACCCCAATGACTTGCTTTGCTCAGTAAATTTGGACTTTAATTGTATATTTATAACACCTGTTATAAAGGGAAAAAATAAAGGGTGTGATATCATGAGCCAAAGCAGCACAAAAAAGATGAAATTTTAAGTGGTTTGGAATGATAAAAGAGATCCACACTGGAATCACAAGCTGGTGTGTGCTGCAAATAAATCAATTTCTCAATCTCTTTTTTCTTTTTTCTTTTTTTTATTTCAGTGAACCGATGATGTACAATGTTTCAACAGGAGAGAAGCCTGACAATATGTGCGGGGTTCTGATAATAGATAGGACACACTGTCCTTAGCTGGCCATTTCAATGGGACACAAAAAAAGCGACAGAATTGTGAAGTTAAATTTGTAGAATAAAAAATAAAAAAGAAGAAAGACTGTTAAATTTCTGTATGCATGTTATTAATTGTTTGAGTTGCATTAGAAACATAGGATAAGTAAACTACAACTGGAAAGTAAAATGGGCTTTCATGACCTCAAAGTAAGTTGATTGATGTATACACTTACTCTGAAGCTGAATCGGTTACTGAGCAATGATTCACTGATTTATTGGATGTATAATAGAAACGCTCAGTATATATTGTGATCAAAGACATATTTCACAACTGTTTCTGTCAAATTAACTATACACACAGTTTCAGTGGCAAAGGACAGAAGTCATTATGTTGGGAAGTGTGGGAGTGAAGAATGGGATGGGTTGGGGAGAGGGAAGGGTGACAAAGAAAACTTGATGGGTTTTATGATGGTGAATCCTCGAACAACTGCCCATTCACTGAATGAAAGCAAAGGAAAACTCACAAACTGATGTTTCTATGTTTCCTGAAAGTTGATGCTCTTCTCTTACTTAGATTTTGTCAGGTGTTAAAGAGCCCTGTAATGTAAGCAGTGTGTTCATCAAATCTAAAGTTATTCTTGATCATAACCACTTGAATCACTGTGTGTGTTGTTATCATCACTTGCCTCTAATACTGATGACTGTTGAACCATATTGGCCACCAGAAACTTGGACTTGGTCATCTGGTTATGTTTGTTGACGTAGCAAACAAGAATGCTTGTGAGTGCTGATTTTCATCAGCTTTTGATTTCCTTTTAGGAGGCATTACAAAAACTGATGAAAAAAATGAACTAGCAGCAGTCTCTTTGGAAGTGGTGAAAGTAAAAAGCTCAGTGTGCATGCTCTGAATAGACTGGAAAGAGCGAATCAAGCCATATGGTAGAGGTCATAGTCAAAAAACTATCAGTAGATCACCCATAGGGAAAGGAAAAAACCTCTTCTTATGTCCATTTTATTGCAAAAACAACTGCACTGTAATTAGACCATGCCCTGATGGGGGACAATCGTCATTTGAAATTTTAGTGTGTCAGTGACTGAGAACCGATGGAAATGCCCATCACTGGTGAACATAAAACTCTGTTTCCTGTCTTAGATCTCTCTCTGTCTTTGAGATGTGAAGGAGATGAAGTTGTGTGCATGTGGGTGTGAGATGGTAACAAAGGAACCACCAGACTCGCATCAATATTGGAAAGAATATTTGTATGCTGGGTACATTGAGAAACAGTTCTGTGTCAACTGTCGTCGTAGGGGGCCTGGTTGACCAAGTGGTAGAGCACAGAGTGCAACGTCAGACATTGTGAGTATAAAGCCTATTGACAATCTACATGAAAACTGCCATTTTTACTGGCCATCTGAAACTGTTGTTAGATGATACTTTCATTTTAGTTTTTAAGAGTTCTCCTGTCTCCACTGTCCTGGGATGGTTATTCCCTACTGCAGTATCATCCGTGGCTAAGTTTTGTGTCTTTACCACTGGGAGGAGGGTGGGGGGGGGGGGGTGAATCTAGAAAAATGCATTCTGAATGTACGTGTATGCATATTGTATGCTTTCATTCAGTAAGAAGGATGATTCTAAAATGTCGATTATGTAAGATGCGAATGGATGATTTGATGGGTAAAGAGAATTACTTTGAAATTGCTTTCTTTAGTTTCATATAGAGAAGATAAAATCCTACTTGTTATTTATTTCATGTACAGAATATTGTTTTCATTCTTTGTATTTTGTACATTTATTAATGCAAAATATTGTAGCTGATGTATATGTTTCTTCATGGAATACAGGTCCATAGATGTTTTTGAGATTTTTCTGTGAATAATTGGTTATTTTTGCATGACCTAGTGAATGGTCTGATGTTGGTGCAATGTATTTTTGAAGGCCTAATAGATGTAACGATTTCTTTCTTGTGGAACATTTAATTAAAAAAAAAGTTCAAACAGCAAATTTGCTGTGAACACCAGAGTATAAAGGAAATGAAAACAACACACAAAATGATGAGAAACAGCTGCAATGTTATTTCATTTTTTTTATGTTGTTGAATATAAATTGTATGATTTTCAGTTAATGTTGATGATTTTATTGCACTTGAATTGATAATCTCTTCAGAGTGTTTGCACGAAATGTATGTCAGTTTCTGTTTTTATATATTCAGGAGGGTTCTAAACTGCATTTTAAAAGAATTTTGATATAAATGAATATTCAAAAGCAATCACGTGAGTTATCAAAAACAGTGATGGGATATCTTTGTACATAGCATTTTTGCCTTGTTGATAATACTTACAGCTAACAAATCTCATGATGCTTTTGGATTTTTGATCTGGTGCACTGCAGACAATTATGTCTGTGTAATAGTTTTTATTTCTGTTATTCAAGTTTGACAGGACTGCTGCACTCGTACATGTCAGGTGAAAAGGCACTTGCTAAGAATATAGGTGTTCTTTCTTTCCATTGTGCTTACGAAACTAAAGACATTCACTTGTACATGTCGAGTGAAAGGGTACTTTCTAAGAATATAGGTGTTCTTTCTTTCCATTGTGTTTGCAAAACTAAACAAGTTCATTGATTCAGATTTGGCATTTTTGTGGTAAATTATCATCTGCACTGTTAAGTTGTATACAGGAAAGGAGAGGTGGAGGGGAATGCGCGTATTCAGTTGATCAACTGAATGTCATTCAAACATGAAATATTGCAGATAATGGGGATCAATGATCTCTTCTGGTCTTTTTAAGTATCAGAGCTTCTTGATTGTTATCCTTGTTTGGCTTCTGCCTTATATTGTTTGTTTTGTTTTTTTCAACTGAGCTGTACAACTTACAGTTCTGAGAGAGAGAGAGAGAAAAGAGAGAGAGAGAGAGAGTGTGGTGTGTGTGTGTGTGTGTGTGTGTGTGTGTGTGTGTGTGTGTGTGTGTGTGTGTGTGTGTGTGTGTGTGTTTGACATTTTTCTATGTTATATATTTGCCTTTATCTGTACCATTGTTCTCTGTATTTTCTGTTGTTGGTTGAATTGGTTTATTTTCATAAGATCATGGGTTTTGTTTGTTCGCCAGTTTATTTTCATGAGATCCCTATTGCACCAAGTGTGGAATTTGATTGTAATATCTAAGTTTTGCTGTGGTGTAGAAAAGGATGCTCACTGTTTTTCATTTCTGTGTGCGCCAGTGCGCCATTGCTGGAAGAGGAAGGTGAAGGCGGACAGAGTCATGCATTTAATTGTATTCTTTTAATTTGTGTAGTGCCTTATATGCTTTGCTATTGATTTGATTTACCAGGCTGCCTGTGTTGTGTTATATGTGTCTCTTTGTTGTTTGGTGTTATTTTTTGTGTGTGGCCATTCTATTGCATTTCTCTTGCATTTCTTTTTTTTTCTCTAAAAGTAGTTTCTCTGCCAGGTACAGTGGGAGAGAATTCCCTCAGGAACTTGTATGTCTTGTGAAGCTTGGATCTGCTGTTTAATTCTCTTTTTTTTTCAGTGTGGTGGGGTATCGTTTACAGATTTTGTTTAGTGTGGCTTAAGTTGTTCTTTAGAACTAACAGTGGTAATACATTCTAGTCCACTTAATTGGAGAAAAGGAGGTAGGTCTTTCTATACACACTCAAAAAAATAACAAAAGAAAAAGAAGAGCATGTGATTTATTTTTGTAAGTTTTGTGCTCTTTTTTTTTTTAACGCTTCTTTAGAGTTAGAAACTCTGAAATTATTGGTGTCAGATGCTTACTTGCGTTGCCATTAGGTATGCATGTAATTAAAAAAAACCACTGATGGTTGGTACACAGTATTGTAGGAGAGAGAAGCCTGATAAGCTGTCAAAATTGACATTGAAAGGAAAAAACAAATGCCAGTTTCAGATTTTGCCTGGGTATTACCAAAAGCTGACTGTTTAGATCAGTTGTCGAACTAAGTGTTATTCCACAATTTTTACAGTTTTTTGTTCCTATTGTGTGTGTGTTCCTTTGTTTGTTTTTACTTTTGACACTACTGTGTCTGTGACCAGGTCCATCTGTAGAAAGGAACTGTTAATGAACTTAACTGTCGAAGTTGAGAATCTCTGCAAAAACAACTGATTGACAGCCATGTTTTGTTTTGACAGGGGTTGCATGTTTTTTTAAGAGTTGGAACACTTTTGGAAAAAGCGTGTAACCATTTTTTAAGTCTTTATAGTTTAAGATAAATGGGAAATGACTCTTGAGTTTCAGAAAATACAGTGGGAAATATCACTAAAGTTTATGAAAATATCTCTGTGTGGAAAATATGATGCGCTGCTTAATATATGCAGCACATGATCGTTAAAACTACAGGCAAAATATGATGCAAGATTAAAGATGAATAAGATTGAATTGAAAATTGGTCTGGTGTCTTCACTCATTGTTTATGAATTGAATTAAAAGAAGGTATGATGCCTTCAAAATTGTTTACTCTCGGGTGCTGACCACTGTCAGAAGTTTGTAGTTCTTACCCTCAGTCTGTGTATACATCAGCGGTACTCTGCAGTAAATACACAACGTTTATAATGTATCAGTTTAGCAAATTTGGCTGGAAGAAGCACAAAACAAAACGTGGGTCAGGAAAGGTGTTTTAAATTTACATTTTGAGGTTTGTGACTTTGGAGTGAGTGATTTGTGAAAATATTTTATGGTGTGAAAAATTAATTCTACACAACATTTGCTGATTCTTTCTTGATAATGAAATTATCAAAAATCTGTGCCAAGATTAGCTGGGAGTCGGTATTCCTAGTACTCCCACCCTTGGAGCTGATTTATCATGAATAGACTTTGTGATACTTTCTTTTGCTTACTGGAATGATGAAACACTGTCTGTCATTGTATGTCATCTAGTTTTTTTATATATATTTCCAGTAAGTACAGTTGTCATTGCTTTTTTGTGCTTTAGCTTTAATGTCTTTTACCCAGTGCCTACGTGATTGAATCTCGGCGCTCGTGATGTTTGCCTTGTGGCATTGATGAGTTGGCGTGTACAGTACAGTGTGATTTGACATTGCCGATGAAGATCTACAAAATATTTACAAAGAAAAGGCAATGCTTCTGCTTTGATTTAAAGACAGTGTATTAATGAGAGATTATGTTCAGTGGGTTGTATTGTTCTGCTTTTGAGAAAGGGGAAAGAATGTCGATGGGATACCGCCCATTTTGTGATTTCTTTTCTTTTATCTGCTTTACTGCACAGCTTTTGAAAAACATGCCTTAAGTGTTGCTGCTGCATTTTGTTCATTATGTTTCAATGTATTTTTTGTGTATAAATTTGTAAGTAATTTTTGTCAAATACTTACAACAAGTAGGAGTTGCAACGCCCCCCCCCCCCCCCCCCCCCCTTCCATGACAGAGAAAAAAACAATGTGTGGGATGAAACAGAAAAACTGGGTTCTTCCTAACTTGAGGCGAAAAATGACCTCAGGTTTTGCATGTCCATAATGTGGGGTGTTTTAGAAGAAAGCATAGTGACTATGTTCAAATTTTCTGTTGCACCCTACTTTGGTTAGATTATGGGCATAATGTTACAGTAACTGTAACAGTCATGCCTTGTACAGTTTAGTGACCAGTACATTTTTCTGTTAATAATTGTGTTAATGAAGGTTTTTTTTTTTTTTTTTCGTTTTGTTCAGTTTTTGGTTGGTTTATTTAGTCTTGAAAAAATTTGGGGAATGGGTAAGGGATGGTGGGGGGGAGAGGGGTATGGGGGGTGATAATGGAAGAGCTCTGTTACAGTTGTCAGTTCAGGTGTTACTGCATAGAATGAAACACTGCATAGATTTACAGTGCTGATCTCTCTCTCTCTCTCTCGCCCACAAACACATACTTATACACTAGTTTTTCTCCCAACCCTCTCCTCTATTTCCCCCTCCACCCCTCTGTAGCCCCCTCCTCCTCTCCCCCATTTCTGCTCCTCTCTGTCCACCCCACCACCTTGCCATCCTGTCCCTCGTACCCTCCCTCTATGCTCCCCCTCTGCCCGGTCTTCCATTCACTCAAAGCTTTCTCCATCCTGCCCTCTCCATTTCCCTTGACTCCCTCCTCTCCCACTTCTCTCTTGTTCTTGGTTCTGTCTCTCTACACTTTCTGCGCCACTATCTCTCTCACCACTTTCCCCCTTTCTCTCACTCCCCCCCCCCCCCCCCCACACCCGACCAGTCTCCCTCTCCCCACACTTCCCCTTCCCCTTTGTCTTAGACCTGCTTGAATGAATTAAAAAAAGAAAAAAGGCCAATCCGGGACTGAATCGGGACCTTGCAATCTTCAGGTTCACGACCATGATGTCTTAACACTATCCCGCGTATGTGTGTGCAGCATGAGTTTTTCCCCCTCTCACACGCAGCTGCTCACGCTAAAACCCCTACCTGGTATGTTGATCGACTCTCCCTTCGTTATCAGAACAGCCTTGATTACATTCTTCAACAACTGTTCTAAAAGAAATGATCTTAGCTAGCGCTGAGCTGGCATTTTTGACTAGCAGATTGAAAGGCCAGTGCCAGAGAATGTGTGTCAGTTCAAGTCGTAAAATCCCAGCAAGGGGTTCTTAGTTTCAGCCGCAGATAGCAAATGTGAACTTTTGCTTGAACTTAAGAACTAGGGCATGTGAGGATACAGGAACCCTCTACAGAGTTCTGGCAGGAGTTATTTCTCTTAGACCGTTAGAGTTTGAATTCACAAATTTTCAAAATAAGAAACACACAGACGTGTGCGTTACTGTAGACAACAGAGCTCCTCAGTCCGCACATGGCATCGTGCTGTTTGCCGTAGGCAGCAGAGCTATGAGCAACGCACGAAGCCGTCGCAGCCATCGGCTCTAAAAAGTTGATCTGTATGAGTGCCTGTGGCAAGGCACAAGTGATTTACTTAAATCCTGATTTGCTTTGCTTTATGATATGGTGTAAGAAAAACTGTACTTTTGACACTCCTAGAGCATGATTAATTGCTCTTGATCTGCTCAGTATGCTAATGAAGTTACCATGCCAGTTTGGAGCAGATCAGATAAGCACTGGTGTAAACGAAGATAGATAGATAAACACACACACACACATGGAACGTTCTTTATTATATACTTATGTGGGTATACATATCATTTATATATACATCAATATATATATAAATGATTTTTTTTTAGATTAAATTCATCAGTTTTTTTTTTTTTTTTTTTCTTGGGTTTATGTGTTAATTTTTTGCCAGTTCGTCTTCATGGCCATTTTTTTCTGCACATTTAAATAGCGCGATGGATGCAGGTTTCTGAAGTGGGATTGATGCCAGTCTCATGAATGGGTTGTTAGTAACTTGAAGCAAAGAAATCTTCATTCTGGTGAATGAACATGTGATTTTTTAAAGGATAAGGAACTAAGCCACTTGTGTTTTTGAACAACATTGTATTGCGCGCTTTGATATTTTTAAGCCATCAGTCGCCTTTGCATCAGTAGCATATTGACTTAAATGTAACTAGGATTTCAGCCTGAGCTTTTCAGCTTGAAATATGATTTATCTCAATTATCTACAGAAATTTTTTTAGCAGGATTTCGTCTGGCGATAAGTGGCATTTCCTTTGTTTTTGTTTGGTTTGTTTTATGGCTGAAAGAAGTCTGCTCTTCATCATGTTTAAATATTTTCTTATCTCTTTTCGTGTCTTTCCTGCTTAATCATTTGTGGAAATAATCAGCGGTGTCCTGTACTATTTATAATCAGGACATTGTCTATTTATGACTTGGAGCCAGAACGAAGATGGATTGGCTTCCCTTCAGACATGTACTTCATGAGTGGAGTCCGAACAAAGATGGTTTGACTCTGTATGCAAGATGTCTGTTTCATGACAAAGAGCCGAACAAGAGATTTTACAGGTCCATCAAGATATCAGTTTGGAGGCTGAATGAAAACAGTTAGCTTTGGAGTGGAAAACCACACAGAGTTGCAGCTACTGAAAGGCACAAACTTTTGTTTTCTTTTGTTTGCTTTTAGGTTGTCTTTTTAGGTTTTTTTTTTTTTTTTTTCTTAATACTGCTGCCAGTCCTCACTTCCCCATACAAGCCATATGCAGGCAAGCAGTTTCACCAGACGCCTACTTTATTGCAGGTGACTGACGAGCTTACCCAGCATCGGTAGATAGTGCACTGATGTGCCTGTGCTTTGGCTGCTTCTTTTCCGGACTTCAAGTCTAAGAGATCCCGGACACCTTGCAGTCCTCGATAGGAGATTTGAACAGAAGTTTTCAAGTGGCTTTGTGAAGTGACTCTTCCATATGGTCCCAGTCTTCGTATTTCAAGATGATGGACGATAGGGTTAAGCATCAGATAGAAAGCAAAAGTGAGGGAGGGGAAAAAGAAACACAAAAAAAAACAAAAAAGAAAAATGTTAAGGACGCATTTGACACGAACAAAATAGAACAAAAGCTAGTGGACGTATGCCTTGCTATAGATCTCTTGGAAGAATTCAAAAGTATGCGTAATCACAAGCATTTGCACTCTACAAAGATATATGTCAGAACATCTATGGAATATACTTATAGTCCAACTGTCAGATAGTTTGTTGAACAAAAACTAAGGTCTATAGAACGGTTTTCATAACCTGTATCTTATCTTTTGTATGTGGTGGTTTGTGTGTTTGGTGTGTGTGTTGTGTGTGTGTATGCAGATACAGAGAAAATGACAACGTTGATTGT
>JADBJO010024673.1:0-24846 GCA_016801955.1 Conus betulinus
AGTGTTCACCATTTCCATCTGTTGTGAATATAGAATTCCATCTCAGCATATCCTCTTTGTATATTTAGCATCTTCTGGTGTCTTAAATGGTCCATTTTCCACGTGTTTTGCCTATAATGGAATTTTAACTCTAAGCCATTCTCGTTGGCCTTTAGCACTGGTATTAAAGGTCACCATTCACGTGGTGCAAATGAATTCCATCTTTTTTTTAGCCATATTCCTTGTGATATGACGTGTATAAGGTTCACGCATTTCATCGTTGGCAAAGAATCCACATTCTGAAATTAGTATTAACAAGGTGCCAAAATCACCAGTTTTGGACATGAATTGTTCAATCTCCCACTACTGGTGTTTTTTGTCGTGGGCTTGTTTTATGACTAATTCAACAAAGTAACTAGTTCTGCGATCCAATTCCAAAGGCAAAAAATTTGTATCTCCAAAGTAACATCATCATATGTGAAACCTCATGTTGCTCGGTTGTGATTGACCTAAGTGTTCCTCTGGCTTGCTAGCAGATTCTCTATTGGTAGACCATTCCTGTGATACTGACTAGTTCCATCCGTGTTAGACTATTAAGTAGTTTTGTTCATTTCCCCTGACAAGAGAACTAGCCCTCTGTGATAGATTGTTATTGCTGTGTGGCAAGCTGATTCTACTGATGTTCTGATTTCCATCTTTAGAATCAACTCAATTTCCAGTGATGAGGAAGCATGCCATGCCATGTCTTGTTTAGTGGATTAGATACGTTGTTTTACAAAGACGAACATCTCCTAGATAAGATTCTATAGGTACGACGTCAATTCCACGATGTTACAAATTGATTCCGTTGCTTTTGAGGCACTCGACAATCCATCGGTGAGATAAAGATTTCATTACAGTCAAACGAGTCAGATCCATGAGGATAAAGGTATTTCAGTTCAGTATTGTTATCCTAGTCTGTATGTTTTGAGGCATAAGATTCCGTTTAAGGTGCTGCCCATATCCAATGAGTTATGTTAAAGTATCCACACAGACGATGTGGATTGCCACGAAATAGATGATTCTTACATGAAATCACATCCATCAGAGATTATAAGTTTCCATTTTGAGGGTACAAACGCAACATCACCATCATGATACTGCCATTTCTGTTGGTATGATTTGCCTATGCAGTGTGTCTATCCGAGACAGATGGATTTCGGTTGAGGAATAATCGTCCATTCCGGACCAGGATTAAGGACTAACTCTTCGCATATGGAGAGAAAGTTTTCGAATGGGGCTATATTCTGAAAAATAATGTCTATGCGGAACCTGCCACCAGAGAATACGTTGGACTAATAGTTGATTGTTCATCAACGGCAAACCTGATGAATATTAGGTGGACGGAAAAATTCCACTGATACTGACAATAATCTACTAGTATCTGCTTGAAGCAAGCATACAATGACACCTTGACATCTGCAAGGAGATGTACGTTTGAGTTGTGTACCACGGCCAGTATAGCACTATGTGTTTCTTGTACTTGACCATTGAAGCCTGTTCTAGCATGGTTTTTTACTGGGCCAGTGTATGGCCCTTGGGACATTGTCCAGGTTTTTTATGATCCAGGTACAGTCAGGTTATGACCAGGAAAGCCACATGTATGGATCTAGGACAGCAATGTACAGCTCAGGATGACCTAGAATGTCATGGTTTTTTGATTACCAGACAGCTCAGTTATGTGCCAGGTCCCAGCCTCAGGATGGCAGGAAGCTCAGTATGTATCAGGTACAGCTCAGGATGGCCAGGACAGCCTAGTATGGTATATGTGACAGCCAGGGACCAGGGTACAGCAGGATGGCCAGGGACATGTGACCCGGTTATGACAATGGGGTACAGTCAGTGATGAACTAGGACATGCCGTTATGTCCTAGGAACAGCCAGTTACGGCCAGGACACAGTCCGTGTTAGGTCATGTTAGCATGTCTAGCTGCACTGCTGGGCCATCTTATGGTACGTGTGGTGGGACAGGCACTCTGACAGACGGTGGGTCTTGTTTTTGAGTTTTGCAAAAACTCGCTGGGTTTGTCCTTCAACCACATCATCATAAAGCAGGCAGCGTACACAGTTTATTATCTTGGCCTTTATAAGAGTTGAGTAGCACTTCAGTGTTTCGTATTTCTGTGTACAGGGTTTGAAAGGATTGTTATGTAACGTGAGGAGTGACAGGACATGATTAGTACAAAATTTTTCGGGGGATCAGTACAATAACAGGCAGACAAACAGGTATGCAAGATATTCGTTGTCCATCGCATGGAATGTCTTGGTTTCCGTCGGTTCTGTGTATGGGTGTGCTGAGTGTCCAGTGTATAATCCGATGGGTGGGGTCACCCATATGTTCACTTTGGTCTGCTAGAGATGTGTATCAACAGTGAGGGAGGCTGCATGTATAGGTCTGCATCGAATAATCATGCACAATACACACTACCACGCTTGTCATGTCACGTGCTACTGTGCATGTCACATCAGATCAGATCAGTATGTTAGACCATCACTTCAATCACACACACACTTCATATACAACGGATCTTTGTTAGTCCATGCCTCACGTCCTAATTCAGAGAAATGTGTGTTTATGATAACAATAGCACTGTTTCTCAGCGCTACTGTTCTCCTCGTATATCGCGCATGTTTTGTGTGTTGAATGTGAGTGGTTGTCCAATTTGGTGTGTTGTTGCCTGTAAGTGTGTTGGTGTCTAGAAGGGGTTTGAGGGGAGGCAAGTTGTGGCGTGTAATACATTTGTGTGTGTTGGTGTGTGTGTGTTGTGTGTGTGTGTGTATCCGCATGGGTATAATAAGTAGGATAAGTAAATAAGGACTCTTGAATAAGTAAGTAAGCTAGGAAGAGTGTAATAAAGGAAGTAAGTTAGGTTTTTATATAAGTTAAGAAAGCAGGTAAGGAATTATATAGGTATTTATATAAGGTGAAGAAAGTCAGGAAGGAAATCGGTGTTTAACTAAGTAAGGTAAGAAAAGCAGGGAAGGAAAAGTAGGTTATTAAATAAGTAAGAAAGCAGGGTATAGGGAAATAGTGTATTCAATATAAGTAATGAAATGCAGATAAGGAAAATAGGTATCAAATAAGTAAGAAAGCAGGTAAGGAAACATGTATTAAATATGTTGAGAAAGCAGGTAAGCTAAATGTATAAAATAGGCTTAAGAATTGTAAGCAAAGGAAGGAGGAATAGGACATCTTGAATGATGGCAGGAGGGTATACAGCAAGCAGTCAAATGATGGAACATGTCTAGGGTAACCTCTTGTTCCAACAGATGTTATAAAGGGCCGAATAGCTCCAAACGTACTGCTTGTGAATAGTACCGAATTCGCATGATTTAGAAATGCCAACACACGAGCACATCGAAACAAAGGAGGACAGCCGCCCCCCTCCCTCCCCCACCTGCAGAAACAACGTGGAGAAACTGTAAATGGACAATTACAAATGAACAAATGACAAAACAAATGAACATTTTTATTCCCAACTGCCATGGTCTTTTTCGATCTTAGAATACAGTCAAACCAACCTATGGACAAACACAGTAAACAACTACATGTAACCTCTGCATTGGCATTTGTTTTATTGGGGTGTGGAATGGAACTGTGTAAATGATTTGGCAGTGGGAACAGTAAACAGTAAATAACGAAACATACAGAGGGGGGAAATAGAAATACACACCCATAAGGCGTGACCAAAGGAACGTACAGCGATAATCGCCCATTTGTTGTCATGTTACTGCCTGGCGATCTTCGGTGTCGTGAGCAGGCATCCGTTGGGAGTATATGAGTCTGTAGTTTATTTTCATCATGGCAGCAAGCAACAGTTACCCCCACTTGTAATGGTGTGTAGTAGTAAAGTAAGTAAAAATAAGTAAATTGATGACTAGATTTATGTAGTGTGCATTAAATGTGAAAAATGTACATGAAGAGAGAGAGAGAGTGGAGTGAGGAAGTGAGGAAGGGATATGAATATGAAAGCTTTATTGAAAGTATAATGAATAAGCTATAATGAAGATTCTTTATCACTGTGAGCAAAAAATATTAAGAAAGGGAGAGAACAACAGGCAGAGAGACAGACAGAGGACAGACATACAGACATTGAGACGGGCAATAGAGAGAGCGAAAGAGACAGAGAGAGAGACAGAAAAGAAAAAACAGAGACAGACAGACAGACAAACTAACAACAGACAGATAGACGGACAGACAGACAGAAGACAGCCAGCCAGCCAGCCAGACGGACAGAAAAAGCTGTAGTAGTGGGAAATCCGTTGCATAGCCTTAGCATTACGGGGCAGTCCTTGCTCTGTCAGCTCATAGTCATCAGACACAGGGGAAGCAGGTGACACGGGGGATGGGCCTTCTCTGCTCTGCTCCCTTCTTTGGCTGGAACATCAACAGTCATGCTTTTTCTGACGTACATTTTATTGTCAAGTGCACGCACACACACATACACACACACACACACACACACACACACACACACTTTCTTTCACCTGTTCCTAAAACAAAACAAGGTCTGTCGATCGTGAATTGTCGCAGTATTTCTTGGACTGCTGGAGTTTTTTAGGGTCAGAAGAAAATCATATCATGGACTACGTCATTGTAAAGTTGTATTTGTAAAATAAGAAATGCCATTTTTTGTTAGGAGTATCCTATATACAAATGAGAGGCAGTGTCATTCAAAGACTGCTATAACAGGACATGATAATGGGCCATCGCTTTACGCAAGTGCACTAATTTGATCAATTACTTGAAAAATTGACATTTGCAGGTGTATATTAATGCATAGCAAATGTACCACTCCTACATGGTGTGAAATGTGTACATGGAGTAAGTACGTATGTGCTTGTGCGTATGTTTGTGTGCGTGTGCGTGCTTGTGTTCATGCATGCTGTGTACATGTGCGTGTGCGGTGTGTGCATCTCTGTGTGTGTGTGTGTGTGTGTGTGCGCGCGCGCGCACACGTGTGTGCGAGTGTCTATGCGAGTGTGTGTGTGTGTGTGTGTGTGTGCGCCTCTGTGTATGTGGTGTGTGTGTGTGTGTGTTGTGTGTGTGTGTGCCTCTGTGTATGTGTGTGTGAGAGAGAGAGAGAGAGAGAGAGAGAGAGAGAGAGAGAGAAGAGAGAGCGAGAGAGCTGGAGAGAGTTACCTGCTGCCGTGTTCACGGGCTTGTCCTTGACCTGTTAATGATCATAGAAGATATAAACACCTGATATAACAAGTAAACGAAGAAGTAAGAAGTAAGTAAGGAAAGAAGGAGATCTTAAAGTAGGCAGGAGCAGCAGTCAATGACATGTAGGGTAGGCCAACTCTCGCTCCCGTGACAGAGATACATGGACAAGCTCCAAAGAAAAATGCTGCTTCTAGTAGAAATGGCAACACTAAGCACACTGAACACTGGAGACAGCCCCCCCCCCCCCCCCCCAGCCCCCCCCCCAAAGGATGTTCCAAGATTGCCCATATACCCTGTACCTGACATCTGCACTGCAGAAACAACCGGACAAATGACCAAAGACAAATGAACATTTTATTCACGACTGCCACTGTCTTTTTCGATCTTGAATACAGTCAAACCAACCTATGGAAAAAACAGTAACAACTACATGTAACCTCGGCATTGATTGGTGTGGAAGGAACTGTGAAATGAGGCAGGGAACAGTAAACGGTAAATAATAAACACAAAAGGGGAATGAAATATACACCCATAACGCCAGAGGAATGCCGCTAATGACAGCGAAGTCGCCATTTGTTGTCATTTCTGCCTGGCGATTCGGTGTCGAGAGCAGCATTCGTTTGGAGTTATGGGCCTGTATTTATTTCATCATGGAGCAACAGTTACCCCACTTGTAAATACATAAGTAAATATGAAAATAACTTTGTGTGTGGGCATACATGTGTATATGTAAGTACAATGTGTGTACAAATGTATCTGTGTAAATGCGTTAGCAGACTGTTATGGCCTTATCTGCTTGTAGTGCGTATGTTTGTGCGTATGTTTTAACCAATACAACATGAGAGAGAGAGAGAGAGAGAGTGAGAGAGAGAGAGAGAGAGGGAGTGGAGTGAGGAAGTGATGTGAATACGAAAGCTTTATTGAGGTATAATGAATAAACTGTAACGGAAATTCTTTATCACTGTGAGCAAAAAATATTAAGAGAAAGGGAGAGAACGACAGACAGACAGACAGACACAGATACAGACAGAGACAGGCAATAGAGAGAGGGAAAGAGACAGAGACAGAAAGAAAAACAGAGACAGACAGACAAACTAACGAACAGACAGACCAACGGACAGACAGACAGAAGACAGACAGCCAGCCAGACAGACGGATAGCAAGCTGCAGTGGTTGGAAATCCGTTGCATAGCCTTAGCATTACCGGGCAGTCCTTGCTCTGTCAGCTCATAGTCATCAGACACAGTGGAAGCAGGTGACATGGGGGATGGGCCTTCTCTGCTCTGCTCCCTTCTTTGGCTGGAACATCAACAGTCATGCTTTTTCTGACTTACATTTTATTGGCAGCGCACGTACACACACACACACACACACACACACATACACACACTTTCTTTCACCTGTTTCCTAAAGCAAAACAAGGTCTGTCGATTGTGAATTGTCGCAGTATTTCTTGGACTGCTGGAGTTTTCAGGGTCAGAAAATCATATCATGGACTACGTCATTGTAAAAGTTGTGTTTGTGAAAATAAGAAAATGCCATTTTTTGTTAGGAGTATCCTATATACAAATGAGAGGCAGTGTCATTCAAAGACTGCTATAACAGGACATGATAATGGGCCATCGCTTTACGAAAGTGCACTAATTTGATCAATTACCTGAAAACTGACATTTGCAGGTGTATATTAATGCACAGCAAATGCACCACTCCTACATGGGGTGAAATGTGTACATGGAGTAAGTACACATGTGCTTGTTCGTATGTTTGTGTGTGTGTGTGTGTGTGTGTTCTTGTGTGCGTGCATGCTGCGTACATGTGCGCATGCGTGCGTGCCTCTGTGTGTGTGTGTGTGTGTGTGTGTGTGTGTGTGTGTGTGTGTGTGTGTGTGTGTGCGTTTGTGCGCGCGCGTGTGTGTGTGAGTGTGTGTGTGTGTGTGTGTGTGTGTGTGTGGTGTGTGTGTGTGTGTGTGTGTGTGTGTGTGTGTGTGCCTCTGTGTATGTGTGGGCGAGAGAGCGGAGAGAGAGAGGAGAGAGAGGAGAGAGAGAGAGAGAGAGAGAGAGAGAGACGATAGAGAGAGAGAAAGAGAGGGAGAGAGAAAGAGAGAGTTACCTGTACCTGCCCTGTTCACGGGCTTGTCCTTGACCTGTTAATGATCATAGAAGATATAAACATCTGATATAACAAGTAACGAAGAAGAAGAAGCAAGTAAGGAAAGAAGGAGATCTTAAAGTAGGCAGGGAACAGTTAAACAGTCAATGACGAATATGTATGGTAGGCTAACTCTCGCTCCCGTGACAGAGATACATGGACAAGCTCCAAAGAAATGCTGCTTCTAGTAGAAATGGCCAGACAGAGCACACCGAACACAGGACAGCCTCCCCCCCCTCCCCCCCCCCCCCCCCACCTCTCCCCAAAGGATGTTCCAAGATTGCCCATATACCCTGTACCTGACATCTGCACTGCAGAAACAACTGGACAAATGACCAAAGACAAATGAACATTTTATTCACGACTGCCACTGTCTTTTTCGATCTTGAATACAGTCAAACCAACCTACGGAAAAAAAGAGTAACAACTACATGTAACCTCGGCACTGATTGGTGTGGAAGGAACTGTGAAATGAGGCAGGGAACAGTAAACGGTAAATAACTAACACAGAGGGAAAAGAAATATACACCCATAACGCCAAAGGAATGCCGTTAACGACACTGAAATAGCCATTTGTTGTCATTTCTACCTGGCAATTCGGTGTCGGAAGCGGCATTCGTTTTGGAGTTATGGGCCTGTATTTATTTCATCGTGGAGCAACAGTTACCCCACTTGTAAGTAAGTAAGTAAGTGTGAACATAGATATGTGTGCGCATACATGTGAAAGTGTAAGTACAGATGTGTGTACAGATGTATCTGTGTAAATGCGTTAGCAGACTGTTATGGCCTTATCTGCTTGTAGTGCGTATGTTTGTGTGTATGTTTTACCAATATAACATGAGAGAGAGAGAGAGAGAGAGAGAGAGAGAGTGGAGTGAGGAAGTGAGGAAGGGATGTGAATACGAAAGCTTTATTGAGGTATAATTAATAAACTGTAACCGAAATTCTTTATCACTGTAAGCAAAAAATATTAAGAGAAAGGGGAGAGAACGACAGACAGACAGACAGACAGACACAGATACAGAGACGGGCAATAGAGAGAGGAAAAGAGACAGAGAGAGAGAGAAAGAAAAACAGAGACAGACAGACAGACAGATAAACTAACGAACAGACAGACAGACGGACAGACAGACAGAAGACAGACAGCCAGCCAGACAGACGGATAGCAAGCTGCAGTGGTTGGAAATCCGTTGCATAGCCTTAGCATTACCGGCCAGTCCTTGCTCTGTCAGCTCATAGTCATCAGACACAGGGGAAGCAGGTGACCATGGGGGATGGGCCTTCTCTGCTCTGCTCCCTTCTTTGGCTGGAACATCAAGAGTCATGCTTTTTCTGACTTACATTTTATTGTCAAGCGCATGTACACACACACACACACACACACACACACACACACACACACACACTTTCTTTCACCTGTTCCTAAAGCAAAAACAAGGTCTGTCGATTGTGAATTGTCGCAGTATTTCTTGGACTGCTGGAGTTTTCAGGGTCAGAAAATCATATCATGGGACTACGTCATTGTAAAAGTTGTGTTTGTGAAAATAAGAAATGCCATTTTTTGTTAGGAGTATCCTATATATACAAATGAGAGGCAGTGTCATTCAAAGACTGCTTTAACAGGACATGATAATGGGCCATCGCTTTACGCAAGTGCACTAATTTGATCAATTACTTGAAAACTGACATTTGCAGGTGTTTATTAATGCACAGCAAAATGCACCACTCCTACATGGGTGTGAAATGTGTACATGGAGTAAGTACGCATGTGCTTGTGCGTATGTTTGTGTGTGTGTGTGTGTGTGTTCTTGTGTGCGTGTGCATGCTGCGTACATGTGCGCATGCGTGCGTGCCTCTGTGTGTGTGTGTGTGTGTGTGTGTGTGTGTGTGTGTGTGTGCGCGCGCGTGTGTGTGAGTGTGTGTGTGTGTGTGTGTGTGTGTGTGTGTGTGTGCCTCTGTGTATGTGTGTGTGCGAGAGAGAGAGAGAGAGAGAGAGAGAGAGAGAGAGAGAGAGAGAGAGAGAGAGAGAAAGAGAAAGACAGAGAGAGAGAGAGAGAGTTACCTGCCCTGTTCACGGGCTTGTCCTTGACCTGTTAATGATCATAGAAGATATAAACATCTGATATAACAAGTAAACGAAGAAGTAAGAAGCGAGTAAGGAAAGAAGGAGATCTTAAAGTAGGCAGGGAACAGTAAACAGTCAATGACGAATATGTATGGTAGGCTAACTCTCGCTCCCATGACAGAGATACATGGACAAGCTCCAAAGAAATGCTGCTTCTAGTAGAAATGGCCAGACAGAGCACACCGAACACAGGAGACAGCCTCCCCCCCCTCCCCCCCCCCTCCTCCCCAAAGGATGTTCCAAGATTGCCCATATACCCTGTACCTGACATCTGCACTGCAGAAACAACTGGACAAATGACCAAAGACAAATGAACATTTTATTCACGACTGCCACTGTCTTTTTCGATCTTGAATACAGTCAAACCAACCTACGGAAAAAGAGTAACAACTACATGTAACCTCGGCACTGGAAGGAACTGTGAAATGAGGCAGGGAACAGTAAACGGTAAATAACGAACACAGAGGGGAAAGAAATATACACCCATAACGCCAAAGGAATGCCGTTTACGACACTGAAATTGCCATTTGTTGTCATTCTGCCTGGCGATTCGGTGTCGGAAGCGGCATTCGTTTGGAGTTATGGGCCTGTATTTATTTCATCATGGAGCAAACAGTTACCCCCACTGTAAATACGTAAGTAAATATGAACATAAATTTTGTGTGGGCATACATGTGTATATGCAAGTACAGATCTGAGTACAAATGTATCTGTGTAAATGTGTTAGCAGACTGTTATGGCCTTATCTGCTTGTAGTGTGTACGTTTGTGTGTATGTTTTACCAATATAATACGAGAGAGAGAGAGAGATGATGATGATGATGATGATAATCTTTATTTCCAAGGGTAACAGATAAGAGAGAGAGAGAGAGAGAGAGGGTGGGGGGAGGTGGAGTGAGGAAGTGAGGGAGGGATGTGAATATACATATTATTGAAGGTGTAATGAGTAAACTATAACGAAGATTCTATTAAGAGAAAGGGATCGAGAGAACGACAGACAGACAGACAGACATAGAGAGAGACAAGCAACAGAGAGTGGGAAAGAGACTGAGAGAGACAGAAAGAAAAACAGAGACAGACAGACAAACTAATGAACAGACATACAGACAGAGAAGACAGACACACAGACGGATAGAAAGCTGTAGTAGTTGGAAATCCATTGCATAGCCTTAGCATTACCGGGCAGTCCTTCCTCTGTCAGCTCATAGTCATCAGACACAGGGGAAGCAGGTGACACGGGGGAAGGGCCTTCTCTGTTCTGCTCCCTTCTTTGGCTGGAACATCAAGAGTCATGCTTTTTCTGACTTACATTTTATTGTCAAGCGCGCACACCACACACACACATACACACACACACTTTTTCACTACTCTCTTTCTTTCTCTCTCTCTGTGTCTCTAATTTTGTCCATCTGTCTGTCTGCCTGTCTGTCTGTCTTTCTCTCTCTTTGCAGCAGGGCTGTTAATAAGATTTGATTGAAAAAGAACCGAAAGTCATATCATGGGCTACATCATCCTAAAACAGTGTTTGTGAAAATAGGAAATGGCTATTTTCATCAAGAGTATTCTATATATACAATGACAAGCAGTGTCATTCAAAAACTGTTTGAACAGGACACAATAAATGGCCCTGGCTTTATACAAGTAGACCAACAATTATGTTTTCATGATATAATATGAACATAGAATGTTATTTTGTGTAAATCAACTATTTGAAAGTAGACACTTGCATGTGAATATCGACATACAGCAATGTTCCACTCGCACACAGTGTGCGAAATTTGTACATGGTGTAAATATACATGTGTTTGTATGTATGTGTGCATGCGCTCACATGCACGCGTGCGTGCGTGCGTGGGTGCGTGTGTGTGTGTGTGAGAGAGAGAGAGTGAGAGAGAGAGAGAGAGAGAGAGAGAGAGAGACAGACAGACAGAGAAAGAAAGACAAAGACAGAAAGACAGAGAGGAAGACAGAGAGAGAGTGAGTGAGAGAAATACGAGCGAGAGAGAAAGAGAGAGAGAGAAAGAGAGAGAGAGAGAGAAAGAAAGAAAGAAAGAAAGAGAGAGAGAGATAAGAGAGAGAGAGAGAAAGAAAGTGTGCACGAGAGAGAGAGAGAGAGAGTGAGAGAGAGAAAAGAGAAAGAGAGAGGGACAGAGCTACCTGGTTGTCTTCGTTGGCTTGTCTTGACCTGACCTGTTACGTAGAGTTAAATAAGTAGAGATTTTCAGAGAGAGAGAGAGAGATAGTTTTGGAGAGAGGATTTGAGGAAGAGAGAAGAGAGAGGACGGAGAGAGAGGGGAGAGAGAGAAGGAGAGAGAGAGAAGAGAGAGGAGAGAGAGAGAGAGAGAGAGAGAGAGAGAGAGAGAGAGAGAGAGAGAGAGAGAGAGATCAAGAGAGAGAGAGAGACGAGAGAGGAGAGAGAGAGGAGAGAGAGAGAGAGAGGGGAGAGAGAGAAGGAGAGAGAGAGAGAGAGAGAGAGGAGGAGAGAGTTGGAGAGAGAGAGAGAGGAGAGAGAGAAGAGAGAGAGAGAGAGAGAGAGAGAGGAGAGAGAGAGAAGGAAGAGGGAGAATCACAGAGAGAGGAGAGAGCCTTGAGGAGAGGAGAGAGAGAGAGAGGAGAGAGAGAGATAGAGATGAGAGAGAGGAGACAGAGAGAGAGAACCAGAGAGAGGAAAACCAGCATCACTACAACAGAGCCTTCTCTGTGCCTTCTCATGCCTTACTTTCATGGCTTCTGCCATTCTGGTTTCTCTCATGTCCACGTCAGTGATGAGTTTGTGGGACAGGGTCAGTACTGGCAGCTGGAGGGGACTGTTGGCTGGGGCGTGAGCTAAGGTTTGGGCGTTGGCTGTGTGGTGGACGGGCCGATTATTGCGTTCAGCCATCAGGACCATTAACCGCTGTCTGTGTCGGGGTGTCGGGGCAGCCACTGGACAGCTGCTGGTGTGACGGTGTGTGAGACAGCCCCAGTGACCAACATGGCCGACATGACACCAGAGTGGGTGAGGGGGGATAGAATGGGGGGGAGGGAGGGGGGGGGGGGGAGATGCGACAGGCTAAAAATCATGCTGTCATTTCAGTCTGGGTCATTCATGCAATGAATCGAGGGTGGTTCAGGCCATCATCAGAGCTGTTCTTTGACAAACGTGCTGCATTCCTGTCCTTAGGGAGAAAGTGTGTTCCTGGATATCTAAGAGGACAAGAATGCATGCCACTGAAGTATTCCATGATGAAATAAGAAAGAGGCGCTTACTTACACTTACTGTTCACAATCACGATAAAGGTTACGCAATATTAAAATAAACAAACAAACAAGAAAACTAATCCACATCTGGGAAACAGGTGTCAATCAAAGACCACACAAGATGTGATGGTGGATCGGATCATCTGTCGTAATTGTTCTTGAGAACAGCTGGCATGTCAGCATCAGCAGAATTCGAGTACAGCTAGTACATCAACATCAGGAGAATCTGAGTACAGCTAGTACATCAGGAGAATTTCAGAACAGCTGGTACATCAACATCTGGAGAATTTGAGTACAAATGGTACATCTACATCAGGAGAATTTGACCACAAATGGTACATCAACATCAGGAGGATCTGAGTACAGATGGTACATCATCATGAGGAGAATTTCAGAACAGCTCGTGCATCAACATCAGGAGCATTTGGGCATAGCTGGTGCATCAACATTAGGAGTATTTGGGCATAGCTGGTGCATCAACATCAGGAGTATTTGGGCACACTCTTTTGCCTTCAGAGAGGACGTTGACATTGTACTGTTACTCGTGCTGTGGTTTTCGACATTTTTAAAGCTCTAGAATGCTTTTTACTGGCAGCTCTTTTGACATGTTTTATATATATATATATATATATATAACCTGCACTTGTTTTCCCCCCACTACTTAATTGTTCAGCATATATATATATATATATATACATATATATGACCTCTTTTGAGAGATAAAAAGGCGAAAAAAAAAACAACTCTGGACAGATTTATCGTACTGAAAAGGCTTTACTTATATAGTTTAACTGGATGGATTCACACACACACACACACACACACACACACACACACACACACACACACACACACGCGCACACACACGCACACACACACACACACACACACACAAACACACATGTTTATTTATCGTCCTATCTATCCATCTATCCAGCTGACACTTACCCTCGCTAGTGCATGGCAGAATCCAGTGACGCGCCACATCCAGAGTATGACGACGACGAAGATGACGATGAGCACGGCCAGGGGCACGCCCAGCGCCGCTACGATGACCACCGTGTATGAAGAGTCGTCTTTGGCTGCAACAGTGGTTTCTACTGACAGACTTTCATCATGTCATTTTGAGACGTGGGCATGCGCACGTTTCACATGCATGCATATGTGTGTGTGTGTGTGTGTGTGTGTGTGTGTGTGTGTATGCGTGTGTGCGTGTGCACGTGCGCATGAGGTAGCTTCGGGGAAAAAAATGACACATTAATATACATTTAAATATTCAATATTTGGATTTAAAAAATCAACTTTAACACTCTTGTAAGTCTAAAATTTGTCAAAAACTTGTAATTAAGAAATCACAGCAGTTTTTGTCGTAATACGATTTTGGCTCAGTGGCCATAGCTACATCAGTTTATACCCAGAATCATCCTGAAAAGAGTAACCAATGTAGGGGGAACCTTTGACTCTTATGTTCTAATATCCACCCAGGGTCAAGTAAGGTCAAAAGGTATCAACAGTCAAGGGGTCAATCTACTGTGTAATGGCCAGAGCACAGTTCGTCAGATTAGTGCTGACAGCACTTGGAATGACACACAAACAACCTTCACTTGGATTTCCCGAGAAAAGCAGCCATCCAATAACTGATCAGCCAGTTATAAGCAGAACAAATAAAGCAGCAGAGAAAACCCAGTGGAAGTTAACAATTCCTCCGCCAGAGTGGTGTAGACTCTGCCACAGAAAAGGGAAGAGAGGGGGTGAGAAAAAGAAGAAAAAAAAGGGGGGGGGGGGGGGGGGGGGGGGGGGAAGAGAGTGAAGGAGATGTGTGATGTGGATGTGTGATCCTTCACCAGCGACACATGGGAACCACCCTTGTCCATTTTGAAAACAGACCCTTTCATAGCACTTTCTGACTGGTTGCGCACCTGCAGATTCAGACACACCAATGGGACACGGCTGATAGTGTCAGTCCACCCTGACTGGCATTATAAAGACACACCACCAGCAAGTCTGTGGTATCCTCACCACCAAGGGTTCAGAACAAAACACCACGGCACCCCACGGCAGCAGCCAGTGAAGGGCAGAAACGTGAAACGAAATGAAAGCATTATAAGGTGGTATGCTCCTTTAAAACCTTTAATGCACAGGGGAAGAATCTTTGTTGAACCTATACCTCAGGATCCATGTACGGTTACAAGGGAAGTCAAGACGTGTCGACAGTCAGAGAGGTCAGCTCTATTGTTTAAGACCTCGAGCATCATCATCAATCACATCAGTGCTACAGATATACCTCAAGCATCATCAATCACATCAGTGCTACAGGTAGACCTCAAGCATCATCAGTCACGTCAGTGCTGCAGGTAGACCTCAAGCATCATCAGTCACATCAGTGCTACAGGAAGACCTCAAGCATCATTGATCACGTCAGCACTACAGGTAGACCTCAAGCATCATCAATCACGTCAGCACTACAGGTAGACCTCAAGCATCATCAGTCACATCAGTGCTACAGGAAGACCTCAAGCATCATTAATCACGTCAGCACTACAGGTAGACCTCAAGCATCATCAGTCACGTCAGTGCTACAGGTAGACCTCAAGCATCATCACGTCAGTGCTACAGGTAGACCTCACGCATCATCACGTCAGCACTACAGGTAGACCTCAAGCATCATCAGTCTTGTCAGTGCTACAGGTAGATCTCAAGCATCATCACGTCAGTGCTACTGGAAAGATGTCAAGCATCATAACGTCAGTGCTACTGGTAGACCTCAAGCATCATCAGTCACGTCAGTGCTGCAGGTAGACCTTAAGCATCATCAATCACATCAGTGCTACAGGTAGACCTCAAGCATCATCAGTCATATCAGTGCTATAGGAAGACCTCAAGCATCATCAATCACGTCAGCACTACAGGTAGACCTCAAGCATCATCAGTCACGTCAGTGCTACAGGTAGACCTCAAGCATCATCAGTCACATCAGTGCTACAGGTAGACCTCAAGCATCATCAGTCACGTCAGTGCTACAGGTAGACCTCACCATTATCAATCATCAGCGCTACAGGTAGACCTTAAGCATCATCAGTCACGTCAGCGCTACAGGTAGACCTTAAGCATCATCAGTCATGTCAGCGCTACAGGTAGACCTCAAGCATCATCAGTCACGTCAGTGCTACAGGTAGACCTCAAGCATCATCAGTCATGTCATCAGTCAGTCAGCATACAGGTAGACCGCTACAGCAGACCTCAGCATCATCATCACGTCAGCGCTACAGGTAGACCTCAAGCATCATCAGTCACATCAGTGCTACAGGTAGACCTTAAGCATCATCAGTCACGTCAGTGCTACAGGTAGACCTCAAGCATCATCATCAGTACAGGTCAGCTACATCAGGTAGACCTCAAGCATCATCAGTCACATCAGTACTACAGGTAGACCTCAAGCATCATCAGTCACGTCAGTGCTACAGTGGTACAGGTAGACCTCAAGCATCATCATCAGTCACATCAGTGCTACAGGTAGACCTCAAGCATCATCAGTCAGTCACATCAGTGCTACAGGTAGACCTCAAGCATCATCAGTCACATCAGTGCTACAGGTAGACCTCAGCATCATCAGTCACATCAGTGCTAAGGTAGACCTCAAGCATCATCAGTCACATCAGTGCTACAGGTAGACCTCAAGCATCATCAGTCACATCATGCTATCAGGTAGACCTCAAGCATCATCAGTCACATCAGTGCTACAGGTAGACCTCAAGCATCATCATCACATCAGTACATCAAGCATCATCAGCTCAGTGCTACAGGTAGACCTCAAGCATCATCACATCACATCAGTGCTACAGTGCTACAGTAGACCTCAAGCATCATCAGTCACATCACTCAGACCTCAGCATCAGTGCTACAGGTAGACCTCAAGCATCATCATCAGTCACAGGCAGACCTCATCAGCTCTACAGGTAGACCTCAAGCTCATCATCACATCATGCTACAGGTCATCATCAGTCACATCAGTGCTACAGGTAGACCTCAAGCATCATCAGTCACATCAGTGCTACAGGTAGACCTCAATCGTCATCATCCCTACAGGTAGACCTCAGCATCATCAGTCACATCAGTCAGTGCTACAAGGTAGACCTTAAGCATCATCAGTCACATCAGCGCTACAGGTAGACCTCAAGCATCATCAGTCACATCAGTGCTACAGGTAGACCTCAAGCATCATCAGTCACATCAGCGCTACAGGTAGACCTCAAGCATCATCAGTCACATACAGTGACCTCAAGCATCACAGGTAGACCTCAAGCATCATCAGTCACATCAGTACTACAGGTAGACCTCAAGCATCATCAGTCACATCAGTACTACAGGTAGACCTCAAGCATCATCAGTCACATCAGTACTACAGGTAGACCTCAAGCATCATCAGTACACATCACATCAGTACTACAGGTAGACCTCAAGCATCATCAGTCACATCAGTGCTACAAGGTAGACCTCAAGCATCATCAGCATCATCAGTCACATCAGTGCTACAGGTAGCATCATCAGTCACATCTCAAGCACTACAGGTAGACCTCAGCATCATCAGTCACATCAGTGCTACAGGTAGACCTCAAGCATCATCAGTCATCAGTGCTACTGGTAGACCTCAGCATGCTCACAGTCAGTGCTACAGGTAGACCTCAAGCATCATCAGTCACATCAGTACTACAGGTAGACCTCAAGCATCATCAGTCACATCATGCTACAGGTAGACCTCAAGTGCATCATCAGTCATGTCAGTGCTACAGGTAGACCTCAAGCATCATCAGTCACGTCAGTGCTACTGGTAGACCTCAAGCATCATTAGTCACATCGGTGCTGACTGCAAGTAAGAATTATGTGCAGAGCAGCGTTCCCTTGGATCTCCCGTGAGATGCAGATGTGGCACGCGATGTGCAGAAATCAGGGAAATAAACCACACTGTCATGTCACTGAGGTGAGGTAAGTCGGTCTGTCTGGGCACTGTCACTACAGGGTGTAAGGCAGTCGTGCTATCGGACCAGTGGAGGAGCCACACTGTACAGCTGAAATAATAGTAGCCTCCCCTTACTCTTCACCATGACCTGGAACACCAGGCTCTCTTCGCCGATCTCATTGCCAGCAGTGTAAGTGTAGAAGCCTTCTGCGGAGTCATCCACCCTGTCCACACTAACGTAGCACAGGACGGCATAGACAGAAGAGGTGTGGTGGTGCACCAGGCACCCAGCAGAATGCCGTCGGGGGGAGGCTGGCTGTTGTTGGAGCTCAGCGTGTTGCCAAGGAACTGGAAGCGGTGTCTGTCTGGCAGGGGGAAAGCCTCCAGGGAGAATGCCACAGTGACCACTCTGTCGGTGAAGTTGACTTTGGGAATGACCAGTCCTGCTGAGGTAGAACGAGGCTTGCCTGTGGTAATATACACAGCAGACATTCACATCAGCTGGCCTGTGGTGATATGTACAGCAGATATTCAAATCAGCCAGCTTGTGGTGATATGTACAGCAGACATTCACATCAGCCGGCCTGTGGTAATAATTATATACACCAGACATTCACTTCAGCCTTCCTGTGACATCATATACAGCTGACATTCACTTCAGCCTTCCTGTGACATTATATTATATATACAGCAGACATTCACTTCAGCTTGCCTGTGACATTATATGCAGCAGACATTCACTTCAGCTTGCCTGTGACATTATATACAGCAGACATTCACTTCAGCTTGCCTGTGACATTATATACAGCAGACATTCACTTCAGCTTGCCTGTGACATTATATACAGCAGACATTCACTTCAGCTTGCCTGTGACATCAGATACAGCAGACAAACACATTACAATGTTTGTGGAACAGATCAAAACAGGTTCAGAAATCACAGACAGAAAGCGAAACAAGATGATTGTGAATGGATGTAATGGTAAACACCATACCTGGAAGGATTATAACAGAATAAGTAAATGGCCTTATGTTGTTTATGATTTCAAACAATTGTGTCTGAGTACTAGTAAAGACTTTTGTAGACTTCTGTCCAACAATGTGCTTATGATCCCTCCAGAGTATATTACAAAGCACTGTCATCACGGGAGGACTATAACAACATTATTAAATGCCCTGTTTGGTTGTCAACACTGATAGACTGACAATGCATGGGTTTTTAAACAGTGGACTTTTGGTTGTCAACACTGATAAGACTGACAATGCATGGGTTATTAAACAGTGGACCTTTGGTTGTCAACACTGATAGACTGACAATGCATGGGATATTAAACAGTGGACCTAAATACTCTGAACGGTGACCTATTTTCATTTCTGTCTCATTCTCTCTGGAATTCACCAAGCGCTGGTTCTGAGATTTGCCTCTTAAATTTTCTCCATTTAACAGTTTTATTTGTTTTTGGCACTTTCTTCACTCCAATGTTCTGCCCTTCACTAGCCAGTTCGGGAGGCCACTACATTGTGAGGTTGTCCACAGTGGTCAGTATGTCCAGATGGGACAGTAAGGACTGCCCTAACTGCCTACGGCAGGCAATTTTGTGATGTTGTCCATAGTGGTCACTATGTCCCTGATGGGTCAATCAGGTCCACAATGAGGGAGCTGATTCCAACCAACAAGTGCCCAAAGAGGGAGCTGAAACAATGAGGACAGTTGTACAGACACGAGAGTTGCTGGACCCTGTCCAGAATGGGCTCAATTCTGTGGGTCCAGTGTGACCCAGATGCTGGCCACAGACAATTCTGTGGGTCCATTGTGACCCAGATGTTGGCCACAGACAATTCTGAGGGTCCATTGTGGCCCAGATGTTGCCACAGACAGTTCTGTGGATCCATTGTGGCCCAGATGTTGGCCACAGACAATTGTGTGGGTTCATTGTGGCCCAGATGTTGGCCATAGACAATTCTGTGGGTCCATTGTGGCCCAGATGTTGGCCACAGACAGTCCACTGTGGCCCAGATGTTGGCAATAGACAGTCCATTATGACCCAGATGGGTTGGCCGCAGACAATTCTGTGGGTCCACTGTGGCCCAGATGTTGGCCACAGACTCTGTGTGGGTTCATTGTGACCCAGATGTTGGCCACAGACAATTGTGTGGGTCCATTGTGACCCAGATGTTGGCCACAGACAATTGTGTGGGGTCCATTGTGGCCCAGATGTTGGCCACAGACAATTTGGTGGATCTACTGAGACCCAGATGTTGGCCACAGACAATTCTGTGGGTCCACTGTGGCCCAGATGTTGGCCACAGACAATTGTGTGGGTCCACTGTGGCCCAGATGTTGGCCACAGACAATTGTGTGGGTCCATTGTGGCCCAGATGCTGGCCACAGACAATCCTGTGGGTCCATTGTGACCCAGATGTTGGCCACAGACAATTGTGTGGGTCCACTGTGGCCCAGATGTTGGCCACAGGCCTTCAGTGACACAGCCACTGGATACTGGAGATCAGAAGGTTGGTTCTCATCACTTCACGTCTGTTCTTTAAAATCGGCTTTCTCTTACCCCAAAAAACCTAGCACCACAGATTAAGTATACACAGATAGTTCACTGCCTTCTTTCCCTTACTATCTTGTTACAAGCCAAACTTTCGATTACTTCCTTTTGCTCTGGGTGGTTGAAAGTATTCAGGTTTAGTATTTGCTGTTGCATTCAATGTAGCATATTTCAAGTTTAAAACACACTGATACATTCACATACAACTCATACACATGCATGCATGTACATAAATATGCACACATGCACGCGCACACGCACGCACACACAGGAACGTACACAAATGAACACACACAAACTGCACTCATTTAACGGCATGCATATGCATTCACACATGTGCGCAAAACACACACTGAAGCTCATGCACACACACACACACACATGTGTGCGCACGCATATACACATACGCATGCATGCATGTATGTTATACACACATGCATTTGGATGCATACACAATCCATACACACGAGTGCGCGCACACACACACACACAGGTACACTCTCATGCACACACACACACACATGCATATGCGCACACACGTGCACATACACATGCATGCACACGGTTACACACGTGAACGCACATATGCATGCAAGTACACAAATACACAAAGGTACACACCCACACATACACACATGTGCATGCGCAGACATGTATGCACAACTGCAAGCACGGTTTTAGAGCAGGACAGTTCATCCAAAGACAGTTCACCCCTGGCAATTCGCCCATCATAGACAATTCACTTCTGGACATTTACCCCTAACAACCCGCCCTCTGACAATCCGCTCCCATTATGCATGTTGCAGGTCTACTTGCACAAACTCAAAGACGTGTATAATGTGTGTGTGTGTGTGTGTGTGTGTGTGCGCGCGCGCATGTGATGTGTATGATTGCATAAACACCACCACACAATTATGCACGCACATTCACACACACACACACACACACACAGACACACACACACAGAGACACACACACACAAACACAGAGGCAGACAAACACACACAGACAAGTCAGACACCACCCCCCCCCCCCCCCACACACACACACACCACACAGAGCACACACACACACACACACAGATGCGCGCAGGCACACACACACACACAAACACAGAGGCAGACAACACCCCCCCCCCCCCCCACCCTCCACACACACACACAGAGGCAGACACCCCCCCCCCCCCCCAACACACACACACAGAAGCACACACACACACACACACACACACACACGTGCACGCACGCACACACATACACATATATGGGCACACGCACACACATGCATTTATATTGATATGTGCTCAGACGTACGCGTATGTTTATGTCAGTGTGTCGTTAGACCTAGTCTATTTGTGAACAGATCCATCTATATAGTGCTTCTTTCTCCTTCCCAATTCGTTCACCCATTCATTCACCCACCCTCTCACCCATATCCTATGCATACATGCATGCACACATGTAATTGTGTGTGTGCACACTTAAGCACTTTTGCATTTGTGTTACTGTGTGTACACAAAAGCTTATTTCATACATTCAGATCTAAATCAGAAAAGGGGTCTTTAACGAAACTATCGTTTGCTAGAAACTGACATTGTCTATGCGTGTATAAATCTACTAATTCCCATGTTGAACATAACTATACCTTGACTGGTCTTTCGGAAATCTGTAAAAAGATTTTTGTCTACAGTCTTTTTTTCCATATCGAATTTGTGCAGTTTATTGCTGCACAATGATGTCCGCCGCTCTTTACTTTCGTAGCCACCCAAGTCTAAGGGACACTACTCTGTCGAAATCATCACGATTTTTGTCTTTACTGACGGGTCTGTGTAACCTCCTCAGCTCAGTCTGTGCTAGCACTGTAAATGTGTCAGCTATCTCACTCACAGTTTTTCTGTCAAACAGTAACCACCGCCAATAGAAAGCCTTGAAACTACCATCAGAGCCAAATTCTCTGACTATATTTTGTTTGCTCTGGTGCCAATGTATGTCGAGTATTTCTGTTAGAAAGAAAAGGAAAGAAGGAAGAAGAAAGAAAAATCCATCCCACACTTTATCTGTGAAAAACGTCAATTCAAGCATATATGGAAACGTTGCTAATCTAGGAATAAATAAATAAAATGAATAAAGACATAATCTATAAATAAACAGTACGTAAATATAAACGAATAAGTAAAATACACACACATACAAATGTTTAAATAAAATCAAGGGTCAAACCGGGGAAAGAGAAAATCCAGGAGAAAGGTGGATACAGAATGGGGCAGTTCAAGGGCATACTGAACTTTCTTTTCTTGGGGGGGGGGGGGGGGGGGGGGGGGGGGGGGGGGGGGGGTAGGGGTAGACTTACAATGGACGATGAGTTGAACAGAGGCCCGTTGTTCGGTACCCACACCGTTGTCAGCACGACAGGTGAAGGTCCCTGTGTTGTTACACCTGGCAGTGAAGCTGTGGGACAGACGACTTATCTCTGACACACCCAGCTGGCCGCCATCTTCCCTGGCCAATTCCTGGCCTCTCTGAAGCAGCTCAAGTCGTGGGGTGGGTTGACCACGTGACTGACACACTAAGGTCACAGCCTCCTTCTCGTTGATGGTGACACTGGTCTCATTGATGCCAGGAGTTCGGTCTCAGCTGGATGATCTGGGGATAAATGCATTTCATGTTATTGCAATAGATTTCTTCAGGTCTTTCTCTCTGGAGTTGTGACTGCTTTGGAATGACTTCTGTTTTCTTTTTAATTCGGATTTTCGTTAGACATTGACCTCAGAAGTGGTTCTTTGAGTGATGGACATCATGGGATCTCAATCTGATCAAAGACTGTACGCCCTAGGCGAACAATCTTTGATCTGCTGCAGCTCAACAAGCTGTGTCGGCTGTGCTTTTCTCTGTTGTCTGCTTTCAGGACGTTTGGCAATCTCCTTTGTCAGGTTCATCGTGTTCATCTGTCACTGACATAACCTGACACACTACATATCGACTGCCTGACACACTGTATATTGACTGCCTGACACACTGTATATTGACTGACACACTACATATTGACTGTCTGACACACTGTATATTGACTGTCTGACACTGTATATTGAGTGTCTGACACACTGTATATTGAGTGTCTGACACACTGTATATTGAGTGTTTGACACACTGCAAATCAGCGTGTTTGTCAGACACACTGTATATTGAGTGTCTGACACACTGTAAATTGCTGTGTGTTGTCTGACACACTGTATATTGATGGGGCTTGTTCGTTTTACAAGGCAAAAGACACAAAGAGTGGTGCTAGGATGGCGTGTGTGTGAGCGTGCGTGCGTGCGTGCTTGTGTGTGTGTGTGTGTGACCCGTGCGTGCGTGCGTGCTTGCTTGCTTGTGTGTGTGTGTGTGTGTGTGTGTGTGTGTGTGTGTGTGTGTGTGTGTGTGTGTGTGTGTTCTCCAGATTTCCCCCCCTCTAATTCGCCCATCTCTATATCCATATCTTCAGCGTTCTGTTCCAACACCTGTACTGTTCGTCAACAGTCAAAGGCGTTTCTCAGTCACGCAGTCTGTGGGGAGGGTGTTGGCGCCGTACTTCGAACACATTGCAACAAGTGTTCGGTGTAGGCTCTATCAAAAGCCAGTTTCTGATGTCGTGATCTGGACTAATGTGCTCACCACTCTGGCATATTTGAACACAACACAAATGCACTGCCAAAAGTGACCATATTGCTTGATAGAAACAGACGAAAATATCAGTTCTATCCATTGAACTATGTGCAGAAAAAAAAAAAAAAAAAACTTTAACATATCTTTTTCGTCATACATCAATCAATAATTGCAAGGAATCATCTATGCTACTTTTATTGCTGGTGATTTTCGCCACAACTTGACGGTCAGACGAAGCTTCTCAAGGTCTTTTTTTTTTTGGGGGGGGGGGGGGGGGGGGGGGGGGGGGGGGGGGGGGGGGGGGAACTGGCAGAGGAAAACAAAAATCAAAAACGAATTGAGCAAGCAGATCGAATTCACACGCAGAGGCAAACCCATAGCGAGATTCTGTGTACAATTTATAAACGAAAACATGAACATAGATACCATTCTTTCTGCCGATGATTAGGTTCGAATTCAGGCATCTTTAGTTTCATATTCCTCCTGCGTTAACACATTCTTCTTCTTCTTCTTCTTCTGTAATTTATGTATTTTATTCATCTCATTCAACGATTCAAAGAGTTTTATAATCAGATTCATGTACGTGTTGCATATCATTCACTGACGATGTTTGAAATACACTTCCAAGCTACTGGCAAGCAAGTGGCAGCTAGTGTACACTGACCCATTCGTAGCTACTTACATGTGCCATGCAGTGTGACGTCTGGTCCTAGGATGTCAGTGATCCACTCCACATCGCAGCGCAGTTTGTGGCCATGGTGAGTTCTGTTCACTGTCTGCCTCACTGTCAGAGTGCCGTCACCATGCTGGCCATCCTTAATGGCCGTAGTGCCAGTGGTGCTTTCCACGGACCATCGCAGTCGTCCCGCTGGCTGACCCATGTTGCCGTTACATGTACAGGTCACTTCTCCGTTCTCCGCCACGATGCCCGTGAGGTTAGATAGCACCCACACACACCATGTCACACACACACACACACCCCACACACCCACACAC
>JADBJO010024674.1:0-2500 GCA_016801955.1 Conus betulinus
CTATCCGTGCTGACTATTTGGTTTTGATTGTCGTTCGTTCCGCTGGACAGGTGAGATAAGATAAGATAAGACAATGTTGCTTATAGCCCAGCCGACCGCAAAGGGCCTCATCAGGGCTGTCACTACGTTAAAATCAACTCACAAGTCAGTCATTCACACAATTCTTTGAAAATACATCGAAAAACCCCTCCAAACGTTTGTTAAAAAAAAAATCTTTCCACTGTAAAATCTCAGATCCGATGAAAAATGTTAATCTGTTTTCAAGAATTCAAAGATCGCGTCAGGCGGAACATCTCTGAACAAGGTTTTCGTGGAATCTATTGTAAAATGTTTATGTCTCACATCATGCAAGTCCAAACACTAAAAGAATATGTTCATTGTGAGTGGCACATGGCATGGAATGCACCCACGGAGGTTCTTCACTCTTTAAAAAGGTATGAATGGGTAAAATACGAATGGCCGGTGTGCAGTGTTATATATTTTTGTCCGTACCTATCCCCTCCATAGTCCACTTCCTCTCCTATCCGTGCTGACTATTTGTTTTGGTTGTAGTTCGTTCCGCTGGACAGGTGTCATTCGATGTATGTTGTATACAGGCATGGCTATATAACTGTGTGAAAGAGAATTATCATGCACTGATGAAAACGAAGATATTCCTTAATGTCTGAAATCTGACTACATCGGATTATCATTGTGACAAAGATGTTTATTGATAGGTGAGCACTGACTGTTTTCAATCATTATTTTAATGAAGATATTTCTATCAAGAATTATGACTTTAATGGAAAATTTTCTTGATAGCTAAGCTTTTACACTATTGAATTATGGTTATTTCAATGAAGACATTTATTGACAGCTAAATTCTGACAACATTGAATTATCATGCACCATCATTCTGAAGAATCGTTATGGTTTGGGTCTTTTTTAATTCTGGTTTTTTTTTTTCCGTATTGCTGCAGGTAACGTTAAAATAAATGGCAATAGAAACTTTTCTGTTCTATCAGTATCGTCGTATTCATGAAAAGACAACAGACCAGTCTGTTCTTTTTTGATGACAGGTTCGTCAAGCGTTATTCACATAATGGCTGCACAGCAACAACAGGAATTATGCACATTTTTTTTGTCCATAACAGTAAGAGAGAGACGAGGAGGAGAGAGAGAGAGAGAGAGAGAGAGAGAGAGAGAGAGGAGATGAGAGAAGAGAAGAGAGCGATTACACACGGGAGAGAGAGAGAGGAGAACTACGATGAGAAGAACAGTTGAAACTGGGATGGTGGCATAGAACCTACTATGAAGAGAATGGGAACAACAGTTGCCATAAATGCACCCGTACATGAAGACTTTAAGCCTAGTTAGAATCTACTGTCTTGCTGTTATCTTTTTTTCATCAGTATCCATGCTTTTTTTTTGTGTTGTTTTGTTTTGTTTTGTTTTTTGCTACACGCTCCAACTTTCATTTTTATTTTCAACATCGATAGCTTAGCGTCTGTGGCGAGCGACGTATTGGTGGTGATGATTTATGCAGGTTTAAGGAATAAGATTTCAAATAACTGGGAAATGATGAAAAGGGAAGATTACTTTGTTTGAGATGGTAGCCTCCATTTCATGGAGAGAAAAAAAAGAACTAAAGACCTTTTCAAATGGATTTGAGAGCGTGGGCAGTCTGAACGACTGAGGGTGTGAAGAAAAGAAACGTACAGCATTTTTGGTTCGTTGATCATTTCAGTGTTACCGTTCATGTTTGACAGATATACAGCAATGGTTCTTTTCTTTCTTATGTATCTATTCTAATGTATGGTATTGAAAACAAAGAAGAAAAAGGCTGGGTAAATATGTGTAACCAAACAGAAACACATACCCACGCATTAACGTACGTGTATAGGTGTGCGATCATACATTCAAACACAGACACGTGTACACTTACACATGTATGATCATTTCTCTCTGTCTCTGTCTGTCTGTCTGTCTGTTGTCTGTCTGTCTCTCTCTCTCTCTCTCTCTCTCTCTCTCTCTCTCTCTCTCTCTCTCTCTCTCAGACATACACACGCGCGATCACGCACGTATACATGCACGCACACACACCACCAAACACACCACACACACACACACACACACACACACACACACACACACACACACCAACACACACGCACGCACACACACACACAAAACACACACACACACACACACACACACACACACACACACACACTTTTTTTGTACGGGGTATGTTTTCTAATCCAAGCATACATCATTCCTGTTGTCATCTCTTTTTAATCTCACGCGATGTTAACATCCCATCTCCCAGCTCCAGCCCCCGCCTCCGTCCCTGTTCTCTTCTTTCTACCACTCTATAACTTTAACTCTCGCTGATGATTGTGTGTGTGTGTGTGTGTGTGTGTGTGTGTGGGTGTCTCTCTCTCTCTCTCTCTCTCTCTCTCTCTCTCTCTCTCTCTCTCCTCTCTCTCTCTCTCAAGCTATTGTTCTTCTCTCTCTCTCT
>JADBJO010024675.1:0-17500 GCA_016801955.1 Conus betulinus
TTTGTGTTGTTTGTTTTTTTTGTTCTTTTGCTTTTCTCGTTTTCTTTTTAAATTTTTGCCTTGGTTTTTTTTTTCTTTTTGTTCTCTCCTCTTTATTTTCTTTATTTTCTTTTGTCTTTTTTTGGAGTTTTTTTTTTTTTTTTTTTTATTGATCTTGTTTTCTTGATTGTTCTTTTTTCTTTTTGGGTCTTCTTCTTCGTTTTTTCTTTTTGTGGGTTCTTCTGGTTGTTATTTGCCCTTTTTTTTTCTTTTTTTTTTTTCTTTGTTTTGGTGTTTTTTTTTACGTATTTTTTTTTCGTTTTTTTGGTTTTTGTTTTTTCGTTGGTTGTTTTCTTTTTTTTTTTGTTTCTTTTCTTCTTGTTACTTTTTTTCTTTTTTTTTTTTTGTTTTTGGTTTTTGTTATTTTTTTTGTGTCGTGTTTTTTGGGTTTGTGGTGTTCGTGTGGTTTTGTGGTGTGGCGCGAGCGACCTTGCGCGCTTTAGTCGCGGGTTGGGGTTCCTGCCCCCCCGCCCTGCCTACCCTCTGTTTTTCTCCTTCTGTAGCCTAAACCTCGACCGCCGGAGAACTTGTCCCTTGCTTGGCTCTCTGCTCAACCTTCCCGCAAACATGGGGATGTTTAAACAGGCTTTCACCCAACCACCGAACACCAAAACTTTAGCAAAAAAGATTGGAGTAAATGAAGGCTGCCCTGTGTTGTGGAGACGTTTCGTTCCATGCGATCGTTAGGGACCCGCCTCGCTTCACACTCACTTTCTCCCCCCACCCACCCCCACCCCACCCACGCACTTCCCGTGGCACACCCTTCCTCCTTCACACACCACTCCTTGGTGCCGTCTGCGTGTACGCTGTCCTGGTTCCATATTGGACCTTCCGTTTTTTGTATTTGTTGTGGTTTGTTTTCGGTTTGTTTGGTTTGTGTTGGTGTTGTGTGTGGTGTGTGTGTTTGTGTTTTTTTGTTTTGTTTGGTTAAGTGATTGTTAGTGTGTGTTGTTTTTGTGATGTGTGTTTTTGTTGTTTGTTGGTGTGTGGTGTGTGTGTGTGTGTTTTCCAGACTCTTCACTAGCCGCTAGCCTCTAGAGACTCTTCTTTGGCGTGGTGCTGTTGTGTGTGTTGCTGGTATTTTTCTTTAATTTATTTTATTTTACGGTCGCACTGGTTCTGCAGTTCGGGGGATAACGGGCTACCTACACTCTCTCTCTCCTCTCTCTCTCTCTCTCTCTCTCTCGTCCTTCTCTCCCTTTCTCTTCTCCCTGCCTCCCCTATCTCTCTATTTTTTCCCGTTCTCCCTCTCTGCCCTCTCCGTCTCTCTCTCTCTCTCTCTCTCGGGGGTCTCCTCTCTTTCTGGAAAACCTGAAACCAGAGAGAGCGAGGATTGAAGCAACTATCAGAGTGATGGTAACATGAGTACTTTTTTCCAGAGAGAGTTCTTTGTGGATCATCACGAACGGTTCGTGTAACCCTAATGACAGTGGGGGAGATCTCACCTGTTGTGTCTTCGCACATGTTTGCAGGTGGTCATCGATTATTTCCCGGTGTCATGCAAGAAATAACTCCACACAGTGACTCAGAAGTTAACGAACAGTGTTTTTCATGGCATTGATCGAGCAGCTGACCGTGGAAACAAGTCTCCATGCTGTCACTCGCCGTCTTTTCTGGCCTTTACCCCACCACCAACTCGTTGTCACGAGCTAGAGGACTTGTTCTGGTAAACGCCACGAAGAGACTAGCATTCCGCTTTCAATTACAGTATGGAGGTTGTTAAACAAAAACATGGGCCCGAATACTATCAAATTCTCGCGGTCAAATTTGCAGTATGACTTATGCAACAAACGAGAGTCTCACAAGACTACATTCACCTTTTAATTACATTATGGCCATTATGAAACAAACGAGAGCGCACGACGATAATGGAATAGGCAGGGTGAGTAATGAACCTAACGTGACTCTAGGAATTAGTAGATCGATATAAAGGGAAATGGCAGGTATATGAAACATAAAGGATAGGAAATTAGTATTATCGATAACGGGAAGAGGAAGATAGTAATAAAACGTAAGGAAGATAAGGATAGTAGGAACGATAAGGGAACTAGGAAGAGGTATGTGGGTCGATAAAACGCCTAGGCAGATAGTATGATCGATAAAGGGAAAAGGAAGATAGTCTGATCGATAAAGGGATCACTTCTTCCTATCCCTTACTCGTTCTACACGTCCAGTTCCCCCCGCGCAGTGCTTCCACAAAACGGTCTTCCGGTTTCCCTCGGACAGTGTTTCTACTTTGCTCCCGCCCTTCACCCCTCAACTGCTGCCCTCCCCCCCCTGAAACTTGGCCCCCACCCCCCCCCCGCCCCCCCCCCCCAACTGCCCGCCCCCCCCCGCCCCCCCCCTACTACTGGGCCCCCCCCCCCCCCCCCCGGCCAGCCCCCCCCCCCCCCCCCCCCCCCCCCCCCCTCCCCCCCTTCACCCTCTACCCCCTCCACCACCTTTCACACATCCGTACCTCTCTATGGATGCTCCAGAACAAACTTTGGTGGATGTGGACACGGTAAAGAAACCCAATGAATTTAATTTAATTAAAAAAACCCAAAAAAAAAAAAAAAACCCCGAACGAAACGATGTTCCGGAGAATCCTTAATTATTAATCGTTCAATCGAGAAAGTAGAATATCCTTATTATCTCATCAAACAAGAACGCGAGCAGACCGCTTTTACCCTAACCTCTGCCCTATCTGAGGAACCGCAATGAACTAACAGTATCTCTTAACTTTTACATCTCAGTACTTCTCACAAACTCTCTACAACAAAAACAAAAATACTACACAAGAAACAACCAAAGAAAGCAACGAAAAGAAAAAAAAAAACAAACAAAACGCCCGGTAAGGAACGACAAGCAAAACAAAAACACAACAACTCAAAAAAACCACGCTATTCCTTGAGAGCCACGGGCAACTGGCCGTTAATCCTCCGCCGTCCACTTCACTCACGTTTTCCTCTGTTTTTCCGTGATTGAAGTTGATGTTGGCAGGTCTTAGCCCGAAGCCGACCACCTAGGGCCATATGGTGCTGTCGCCGTGGTGGGTGCTTGTTTTCCGGTGCGGCTTGAAGGTCAGGCGTTGGTGTGTGGTGCTAGGGCCCCCGTAAATAACCACAGCCTTCGTTCTCCTCCCGTCCCCCACCCCCTCCCTTGTAGTCACGTCGGGCTTGGGCGGCTGACTTTCTCCTTTGGGCGCGGGCCCGGTCGCGTGGGGGGGGGGGGGGGTGGGTCGGCTCAAGCAAGGGTGGTGGGGCGAACGGGGGGGGGGGAGCGGGGTTAGTGCGGGACGGGGTGGGGGGGGGGGGGGGGGGCCTAAAGGGGATGGGGGAATGCATTAAAACAGCGTGAACGTGTCCTCGGTTTTTCTGTATGAAAAAGGTATCGTTTGGGTCACGAGATGGCAGAAAGATTAATGCTTGCTTTTCTTTTTGTTTGTTCTTTTTTTTTTTTGCCACCCCGCCGCCCCCTACCGACCTCTGCTCTGCTCGCTTCGGTCAGCTTGCGTCATTGCTCGACGAGTCCCTCTTACGGTGCGTGTCGTGTCGATGATGAAAATTTGCCGTACCGTGAGGTGATGGGTTGCTTCTTTGGTCTTCACACTCTCTCTCCCTCTACCAAAACCCCCTCCTTACCCTTGTGAATAAGGACGAAGACGGCATTCTTTTTTTGGGCTGTGCAAATCTCGATTCTCCTCTCCTCTCTCTCTTTTGGGTGGTTGTCCTGGTGGGGGGGGGGTCCGGGGGGTCCTCTTCCACAGGCCCTCTTGTCCCCGTGTGTGTTCCCTGTCTCCCCCCCCCCTCCCTCTTTCTATTTCTCTTCACTCTCCGCTTTTTCCCTCTCTCTCTCTCTCCCTCTCGCTCTCTCTCTGTCTCTGTTCTCTGTCTGTCTGTCTGTCTGTCTCTCTCTCTCCTCCTCCCCTCAATCCTCCCTCATCTCGCTCCTCTCCCTCCTCCATCGCTCTCCTACCTCCTCCCATTCCTCTCCTCCTCTCTCGCTCTCCTCCTCTCTCTTTCTCTTCGCTCGCTTGCGCACACGTACCACAAGCGAATCGTTCACCTGCACTAAACTAATCTCTGTGTGTTTGGGGAGAGAGAGAGGAGCGAGAGAAGAGAGAGAGAGAGAGAGAGAGAGAGAGAGAGGGGGGCGGGGGATAGAGATGGAGTCCCAGGTGTGGTGGTGATTGTGTGTGTGTGGTGGGTGTGTGTTGTTGTGTTGTGTGTGTGTATTGACATATAATGTCAACAGGATATCTTCCTGGCTAGGTAGACGAGGGTATTGATACATTTCCCCAATTACCGATCTTTTTGCAACCGTGACTCTCAAACAAGAAATATGAGAAAAAAGCAATGCAGATTGTTTGTATATGTGCATACGTGCGTGCTCGTGTGTGTGCGTTGTTGTGTGGTGTGTGTGTGTGTGTGTGGGGTTGTGTGTGTGTGTGTCGAGAGTATGTATCTGTATGTGTGTGCATATCGCTGTGTGTGTGTGTGTGTGTGTGGTGTGTGTGTGTGTGAGAGAGAGAGGAGAGAGATAGAGAAGAGAGAGAGAGAGAGAGAGAAGAGAGGGAGGAGATTGAGATAGAGAGAGAGAGAGACAAAGTTTTGCAAAAGATTATATAGGTACGAGTTTTTTTTTTTTTTTATCCTAGAGTTTTGCCATGTATAACACTTCGTCGAAGAGGATGCAACAGCTTTTATTTATGTGGAAATCGCTCATTGATTGTAAACTAAATTTTTTTTGCTGCATAGTTTTGCACTTTGAAATACCTTTTTTTTTCGTTTTTGAATACTGGGTTGTTTCGCGTGGTCTTCTTGTTAATCCTGATGATGTTGACATCGTTCACAACATAAGCTGGAACCAGATGCGGAAAATTCGTTTTCAAAAGTTCTGGTGATTTTGCCTTTTACCAGGAAGAGAGAGCCGGGTGAATAGATGGTTTTTCGGGGACTTGGGGGATGAGACAGAGAGACCAAGAGGCAGATTTAACGAGAGAAGCTTGAGAGAGAGAAAGGAGACGAGCCTTTTTTTATTCGTGTTTCCAAAAAGTTCGTGTGAGGGGGAGATGAGAGAGGGGGGGAGAGAAGAGAGAGATATAGCGGAGAGAGAGAGCGTCGTTTTAAAAAGTAGGATGGCGGAGACAGAGGAGAGGAGAGAGAGAGAGAGAGAGAAAGGCGTGACCAAAACAGAGAAGTAAGACAAACAGACATCAAGGATCCAATAAATCAGGACTGAAAACTGGACAAGAAACAGCGGAGGTCCTCTACAGAGGAAGAGGCACTCAAGACCTTTTGGCATTGTTTGATGAAGAGAGCGTTATACAAACTTGTAAAATAATAACTTCCACACCAACTGTGGTATGGGGGGGGGGGCGCCCAAGAACCGACTCTTTTCCACAAACCGCGGCCCTGTTAGAAAGATCACACACACACCGCACGCACGCACACCACACACACCCACGCACATCACGCTCACACACACACACCACCGAACGCACGCACAGCACGATCACACACACACGCACGTCAAACGCACGCACGCACACGCACGCACGCACAACGCGGCGCAACCACACCACACACACACACGCGGCACACACACACTCACACACACACACAGACACACACACACACACCACCCACACAGTTTTTTTTTTTCCTTATTCGATCTTAGAAGCCTTGTATAGGACCAGTGGTCGAGGGGTTTGCCAGCGGAGATAGCAGCGGTCGTGAGGTTCGAAACCCCAGTCCTATTGGAATCGGATTTTTACAGCTTGAAAACTACTGCCCTGTCCTCCACCTGCCAGTGAATGGGTGGATACCTGACCTCATGTCAGGGAAGGTCAAGGCGGCGGGGGTGGAGAGGGGTGGGGCGCTGCCCTTCCATTACTGCCACACGCACACCCTCCCCCCCCCCCCCCCCCCCATCCCCCCCCCCCCCCCCCCCCTGGGCCCCCCCCCCCCCCCCCCCCCCCCCCCCCCCCCCTCACACACACACACACACGATGAACCTGAAATAGGTTACCTTACCCTCCCCCTTGTGACCAAGAGAACTGTAGGACTTTAAAAACCTTTACCATTTAAACTGACCTTTTAACCGCATCTCTGCAGAAGCCCTGGTAGAGGGGAGAAGCCGGTGTGTGCCGAACGAACACAGAATGTCTGTGACAGATATCATTTTGTCTCCAGGTCAAACCACGCTTATTGCAGGGTAAGCAGGTCGAGAGAGGGGAAAACAAACAGCGTGGCTTGCCAACCTCCTCCACCCTGCCCTATACACACACACACGCACGCGCACGCGTCACACCCAACACACAACACACACCACACCACACACACACACACCAACACACACACACTGCAACGCGCGTGCAACCTCATCCCCTACCACACCACCACCACACCTCCTCGCCTAACGTCCACCACCACACCTTCGGGTCCACCCCCACCAGCCCTTGCCAACCCAGCGTTTGGGGTCCATCAGCCATGCACAGAGTCTAAGCTGGGAGAAACTGCACGTGACTAAACGTGTAACACTTCCTGGTTCCTTGGAAGTAATGACCAGAGCTGGACAACAGATTGTTCCCGGCGTCGGGGGGAGAGGGGGGGGGGGGGGGAAGAAGCCTGCAGGCTAACAGATGGCTAGAAGCAAGGAATGGGACGGGGGTGGGTGGGGAAGAAGGGGGTGGAGTACGGAGGCGGGAGAATGGGAGGGTGGAGCCTAGCTCCTGTTGCTTGTGGACGGGGGGAGGGGGGGGGTGGGGGGGAGGGGGAGGTGCCAATCGATGTTAGCTGGCTTAAATTTGAGCTTGCGGCCGGGCCATTTTTGACCTGGCTTGGGAGTGGACCGGTCTGTGGTAAGATCTGGAAGGGAAAGCGATAGTGTGTGTGTTTTGTGTAGTGTGTGTGTTTGGTGTGTGTGTTTTTCAAAGTGGTGTTCTGTGTCTGGGCCCTCTCTGTCTTTCGGTCTGTCCTTTTGCCGTAGTGTGTGATCGCACCACTCCTATTGAGCGCATATTAGCGTGTAGGTTGCATGCGCACTTCAGACCGGAAATGTTGTGATGCTGTTGGATTGTGTGTGTGTTGTGCGGGCGTACGTACGGTGCAGTGAGCGTGCATGTATCGTAATGGTGTGTGTGTGTGTGCTGGTGTGTATGTGTTTGTGTGTGTGTGTGTTTGTGTGTGTGTGTGTGGTTGTTTACGTTGTGGTAAGCCTGTCCGATCGGTTATGCATGTCCGTGGTGCTGAATCAGAGGTTACCCATTACAAATGGACTTCTTTTCTTGAGTGTGGGATTGGGGGGGGGGGGGGGGGGGGGGGGGGGGGGGGGGGGGGGGGGGTGGGGGGTTTTTACGTAAAATAATGAGATCCCCCCTCCCCCCCCCACGCCCCCCCCCCCCCCCCCTCCTTATCCTTTCCTTGCTGGCTCATTGACAATGGGCAGCAGCCTGGTGTCTGTCTAATGGGCAAAACAGCCCACCTCGGCACAGGCTGAAAGGGCCCGTTCCTCCTGGCTCCCATAGCAGAAATAGCCTTCATTGAGCTGCTCCATCCCTATCGACGTCCCTCCCAGCGGCCGACCAGCTCTGAGAACAGCGGCGTGAACCGATCCAGTAGCTTCCCCTGTTTGTGTGGTGTGTGTGGTGTGTCTGATTGTGATGGCGTGTGGGGGGGGGGGGGCGGTGGTTCGGGGCGCGCGCGTGAATGTGTGTGTGTTTGTTTGTGTGTGTGTGGTGTGGTGTGTGTGTGTGTGGTGGTGTGTTTGTGCATGCCGTGTGGTGTGGTGTGCGTGTGTGTATGGTGTGCATTAAGTGCGTGCACGTTTGTGTTTCAGGTGATGTGCCTGTCACCGTGCAGTGAGTGTGTCAAATGTGAGTATGTGTACGTGCACACGCACTGTTGAGTACCTCGTTTACGGTGAGTATGACACCCACTGGCTGAGTATCTCACCACCAAAGCTGAGTACCTCACCACCCAAAGCTGAGTATCTCACCACCCAAAGCTGAGTATCCTCACCACCCAAAGCTGAGTACCTCACCACACCCAAAGCTGAGTATCTCACCACCCAAAGCTGAGTTTTCCAAAGCTGAGTACCTCACCAGCCAAAGCTGAGTACCTCACCACCCCAAAGCTGAAGAGGTGCACTAAGAAGAAAGCAAGAAAGTTGACATTGTTTCCCAGGATGAGGCAGCAGTTTGAGGCACATCACTTCCACAACTCTCACGCTATGCCATCCAGCGCCCATTCACCTAGCACACGGGCAGAGACCAGAGGAAGAGGGCACACAAACACACACACACACACACCACACACACACACACAACACACACACACACAATACACACAACACACCTAACACACACACCACACACCCACACACCCACACACACACACACCCACATCCAAACACACACACACACACACACACACACACACCACACAACACACAAACACACATCACACACACCCCACACACACACACACACACACACCACCAACACACAACTTCACACACCACAACACACACACACACACACACACACACATACACAACACACACACACACACACACACACACACACAACACACACACCACACACAACACACCACACACACAACACAACACACACACCACACCACACACCACACACACCACACACCACTGAACAGACAAGGTCAAGGCGGATCCGAGCTTGCCTATGGCACCCTGACGGACCTGCTTTACAAAGCAGATGACAGGTAAATAGACAACCCAGGTGGACGTTTCCTTCAGAACGGGCCAGCCATGGTGGGGATCTTCGAACGATGCCACTGCTTAACAAAAAGCGAAAAAAAAAGAAAAGAAAAGAAAGAAAAGCTCCGCAGCTCACAAGCTGAGAGTATTACAGGAGGCACGTCCACCCAGAGGCACCGAGCGTGCGAAGACGAATCTACACCCCATATACCCCCACCCTCCCACTCCCTGCCCCCCAGCCATGCACCCAGCGTCTCCTGCGAGGTGATGTCTCTATTTATACTACACCTCGCACCTGGCTGACTACCAGGTCACCCCTACAACCGCCTACTCTCGGCGAATGGAAGTGGTGGGAGCGGCCGAGCGTCACCTGCCGGACCGGGCTTTCGATGTTCGTCAGGTGCGAACTCACTGCATGCCAAAAACGTCAGTGAGACGAAGGAAAAAAAATGACCTGTTCTCCCGGCACGATACGATGAGAGAGATGCCGAGAGAAGCGTAATTATACCCATCCAAAATGGGAAAAAAAAGAAAAAAGAAAAAGAAAAAAATGGTTTAAGGGGAACTCATTTTGACACTTATGTTGAACCATGGGTTCCAGGTATTCCCAGCATGGACTACCCCCCTGTTGCACGCTGTTGCTTGCTAAGTATGGTCACGCAATCAATACGAGTGTTGCATCGGCACACCCCACCCCTTATGACCCCCTTAGTACCCCTCCAGGCAAACAAGAAATCATGAATGGTGATGGACTGTTTTTCACCCGGCGAACCTAGATGAGAACCTGTCTCGACACGGCGCAGATTGGCTGCATTGAGTACCAGCGCCTACTGTGTTATACGATGCCAAAAAAATTGATCAGTGATGACTGGGTTGGTGACTGTGAAGGTGGATTGCAGTTGATGACTGTGTTGACGCTATGTTGACGGGTATTGATCCAGTGGTGACTGTGTGGTGACGCTAGTGATCTGATGACTGTGTTGAGTCTGTTGAGGTGATCACCAGGACGAGGACTGTGTTGGACGCATATTGGGGTATTGATCAAGTGATGGACTGTGGTGACGCTATGATGAGGTATTCTGATCAGTGATGAACTGTGAGTGCTGAGCGTTGTTGAGTAATTGATCAGTGGTGGTGACTATTGTTGTACCGGACGCTATTGAGGTATTGATCAGTGGATGACTGTGTTGACGCTATTGGAGGTCATTGATCAGGTGATGACTGTGTTGACGCTATTGACCGGTATTGACTCAGTGGTGTTGTTTTGACATGTGTTGACGCTATTGAGGTATTGCTCAGTGGGGTGACGGTTCTTGACGCTATTGAGGTATTTGCCTCAGGGAGACTGGATGTGTGTGACGCCTATGGAGGGTATTGATCAGTGGTGGACTGTGCGTGACGCCATTGAGGTATTGATCAGTGATGACTGTGTTGACGCTATTGGAGGGTATTGATCTAGTGAGACTGTTGTGACGCGGATTGAGGTAGTTGCTCAGTGATGACTGTTGTGACGCTGTATATGAGGTATTGCTCAGTGATACTGTGTGCTGACGCTATTGAGGTATTGCTCATGATGACACTGTGTTGACGCTATTGAGGTATTGCTCAGTGATGAATGTGGTGCTATGAGGTATTCGACAGTGATGAATTGTGTTGCCGCTATTGGGGTAGTGCCTCAGTGATGTATGTTGACGCTATTGAGGTATTGATCAGTGATTATGACTGTGTTGACGGCTATTGAGGTTAATGATCAGTGGTGACTGTGTTGACGCTATGAGGTATTGCTCAGTGAGTGGACGTGTTGACGCTTATTGAGGTATGGTGCACAGGTGATGACTGTTGTTGACGCTCTTGAATCTGGTATTGATCAGTGATGACGTTGTGACGCTATTGGGGGTATTGATCAGTGATGGACTTGTGTTGACGCTATTGAGGATTATTTGATCAAGTGATGACTGGGTGTTGAAGCAACTGGTTGAGGTACCTTGCCTCAGTGATGACTGTGATGGACGCGGTATTTGAGGTATTGCTCTAGTGAATGACCTGTTGAACGGTAATTGAGAGCTATTTTTCAGGTGAGTGTGTTGACGCTTTTGAAGGTATGCTTCTGAGGAACTGTGACGCTGAGCTTTTGATCCAGTGTTACGTGTGACTCTATGCGCAGTGATCCTCGTGATGACTGAACAAGCAAGGTGATATGACTGCGCCGGAGTCAGTGGAAACATGAAGAGAGTTTATCCCAATGACCTTTTTCGGGGTTTGTTTGTTTGTTTTTTTCATGCCTAGAGCATCTGAGATCCGGCTTTTTGAAGACGTGTGAGTCTGCGACCGACGTGATTGACGTCAGGTAAGCTACCAGTGGCCGCACCTGGAGTTGAAGTGAACACTTTTTTTTGTTGTTCATGAGACGGGTCGTTATCTGGGTGGTTCATGCCGTCATGATCTGTCTTCATTTTGTCGTTGGTTATGGTTTCAGCCCCCCTACCGGTGATAACGTTGAAAAGGCGAAAAAGCGGGGGGGGGAGGGGGGGGGGGGGGGGGGGGGGCCGGGGGGGGGGGGGGGGAATTATCAATTTTTTCTAACGCATCCACCTCATTGGATAATAAATTAATTTCACCGGGAAACTGTAGTTTGCTTGGAAACTGTTTTCAGGGACAGTGCACTGCTTTGTCAGAGAGAAGCATTGAGTAATGGGCTGTTGGAGCAGCAGCTGAGTTCTGGTATTTTTTTGTCAAAGGGCGGTATATACTTTCACATGAGAAATGGTGATTATCGGGCCATCTCAGGATATAGTAAGACTGCTGATGGCAAGTTGTGATGTTGTCAGGATATGTTTGTGTGCGTGTGTGTGTTGTGTTGGGTGTGTGTGGTGTAGTAGGTGTGTGTGTGTGTGTGGTCTTTGCCTGCGCCTTAATCCATTTCTCATCAAGTCGGGTACCGGAGATTTCCTCTGTGGACCACATATGTATGGGAGCGTGAACCAATGAATTCCATCTCATAAGAGTGATTGCCACTGTTCATCACCCAGACCATGAAGAGCCTGATTGTACCAGTCTTTGTTGGGTTGAGATGCGGTCCTTTTCCCCTCAGCGTTGGGTAAGGCTGAGAGACCGAAGAGCAAAGCAGGGCCTTGCGGTGCTACTTGTCATGATGTTGATATCTCATGGTGTCTCTAAAGCACTGCGAGCGATATCTCTCGTCTCTCCTCTCTCTCTCTCTTCTCTCTCTCTCTCTCTCTACCCACGAGCCCCGGACGTATAACATCACAGGGTGTTAGATGGGTCTCGTGCCTGAGATTGATGAGTCCAGTTCCACCAGCCCCAGACACATCTTTAATTTATCATCCAGGGAGTGGGCTTGGCTTTGAATTCCCGAAATGGACAAAGAAAGATCAATTGGTGACAGCAGTCCGCGCTCCCCCCGTACAAGATCCATGCGTGCACGCCTTGGCATGACTCACTTACCTAAAGCTAACATGAGCACGCGCGTGGGGGAGGCGCGTCCTCTCGCGGCCGCGCATTGTTGCACGGCACAACCACAGGAATGCAACGGACTTTGATATGCAATAGAGCAGAGAAGAGAGAGGCCGGGGAGAGCGGGGGCCCACGGTCAAGTGACAACCAGACCATCAGTCCGCCCAGTGATGCTGACTGACCGGAACACATTGCAACACATCAGCGAGCGCTGCGCATGCACTGCTCTCTCCAGTCCCTTTGGAGTGAGTCAGTTGGGGCCCCGGTTAACGCGGAGTAGAATCTTAGCTCATGTTGTCGAAGCGTCGAGGAGAGCCCGGGACTGAGTAATCCTGGAGCGTTGGCGGGGTTTTCGAAATTCGGTGTACAGGAGGATTTGTTTTCCGCGGAGGACGTTAACTATGTTCGGCATTGGTTTTATGACACCCATTCCCCGAGGTAACAATCCTTCGAATGAGACTGGAAACCGAGGTTCCGTGCGTGTGTTTTGTTGACGTGAACGCACGCTCAACATCTTGCACACAACGTAAAATCCCATAACCCGAATACCCTTCGGAAGAGCAAGAGCAGGCCAGTTTGGCCGTTGGTATGGATGACACGTTTCTCAATACATACCCACCTGCCACCGAAGGATGGTAAGAGTGGCAGTATGGCGACTTAATGGCCGGGAGGGATTAATGAGGAAAGGGGGAAACGGCATACACAAAAATCATCAAGCGTAAGCCTCTACCGTAGAAAGCCAGAAAGAGCCTCTTTTCGATGTTCCGAAGAAAGAATAGCGGAAAAAAAGAAAAGATGATTCAAAAAAAACGAAAAGTTCCGGAAAAAAAAAAAAAAAAAAAAAACTGTAGACACAGCACGGTGAACATACCCCATTCGTGTCTCTGGGAGGCGTTAGGGCCTAGTCGTGTGGCGGGGCGGACAACGGAGTAGTACAGTACACATCAAGTTGGTGGCAAGACATATTGCCAGAATGGTCGGAGGAAGCTCGTGAAGGTTCGGAAGCTCACTTGGCAGCCTTCAACATCCATATGACGCTGTGGTGGCAGTCAACGGGCGGAGACTCCGAACGAGGGAGGAAGGAGCGGAGGTTTCTTGCAGCTGCCATTTGCATCACTGTCTCTCGGCACCGCCTTTTTTTTGTAAGCAGGCCGTCTCGATATGCGATCATCCTCATCCTCATCACGCCCGTGTTCGTCCAGGAGGCCTTGGCCGTCGTCCTACGCTACTTTTGATGGCTCCCCATTGAGTGGTGAGGTTTGACGGCCTGTTAGCCGGAGGCTCCTCGGAGCACGCCGTTCGTGCGCGGCCTGTCGTCACCACCGTCCCACAGCGAAACAGCGTTCACCGAGGTGCTCTTGGCATCTTCTGCAGGGGGCATGCGATCGTCGGCCTGGTGTAGTCCTCGCCATAGTCTCTCTCTGCTCCCGCCCCTCTCTCTCTCTCTCCTCTCTCTCTCATCTTCCTCTCTCTCTCTTCTCTCTCAATATACTATCATAAGCTGTTAGGAAAAGTAAGCATGAGATGGCCATTAACCCCTGTCCCACGAGTGCTGTCCTCCTTTTCAGATCACTCCACGTATAATTTTATATATATAATAGTATTATATATATATATATATATGAGAGCGACTGAGAGAGAGAGAGAGCCTGACGAGGCCGGAGAGAGAGAGAGAGAGTACATCCAAACATTCAGCAAGATCGTTGGACCCACATTCAATTCTACAGTGGTGGTGGCTCTGAATGAACAAGCTGTCAAGAAGCGGTCGTGGTGCCGGAATCTTACGTCAGGTTAGCCAAGAGAGGAGACACACAGAACTGCAGGACTTTGCCATCATCATCATCATCATCTCATCATCATCATCATCATCATTCACTCGCTTTCCTTAGTAGAGCCAGAGGCCTGTGTGCAGTGAAGCAACACCTGACCGCAATGCGCAGTGTCAGAGCTTGGCAATGGACACTGCAGACATTCTGGCCAAAGGTGGATTGTGTGTAAGAAAAAAAATTGAAGGCAGGTTGTGGTGCCATCGGCACCAAAGTATGAGAGCGCATCGTGGAGGCAAAGCACCGCGGCGAGGGTGGTGGCTGCGGCCCAGGCATCTCGGGTACAACCGAAACGACCCCGTTGGAGGGTTGTAACCGAGATGTCACTGGCTGTACCAGGCCAGGAGCGACAGCGTCCAGTGGTGGCACTCCCCCCCTGTAAGATGACCGCTGCCTATGTGTCAAGAGTCAAAGTGATGTGACTCGCGGTTGTCTCCTTAGCGTACTAAATGTTCCGTCCAACGTCCCAGTCGCTTTGCCCACGCACAGTCTGTTCACGCCAAGTGTTGGTTTCAATCTACCCCCAGCTATCCAGAAAAAAGATTCTCTCTCTCTCTCCTCTCTCTCTCTCTCTCTCCTCTCACCTCTGCCTCTCTCTGCCTCCTCTCTGGGAAGCATCGAGCCTTTACAGTGAGAAGGGTGAACAAGGTGTGTTGTGATGGGTGTGGTGCCCGGTGGGGGGGGGAAACGTGGTGATGCGGGTGGGGGGGGTCCGGGGTGGACGTGGACCAAAGAGAGAGACAAGACGGGGGGCAGGGGGGGGTGCTGGGGGGGGGGGGTGGGGGGTGGGGGGGGGGGGGGGGGGGTGGGGGGGGGGGGGGTCTTGTTTCTGGAGCCGTTGTGCCGGTGATGACCATTGGCAGTGACGGTCAGTGGAGGCACGGAAGGACACACACACGCCTGGTGGTGCAGCCCCCCTCAGTGCATGCCGTGCTGCAAAGCTGGCTATCAGGCCCGCGAGAGAAGGCTGTGGGATGGTGATGTGGGTGGTCTATGGCACGTGGTCAGGGCGGTTTGAAGGCTGCATGCAATGAAAGGCTATGATTGTGACCTTTCCTGCTTCAGTCTCTCTTCTGTATGTGTGTGTGTCTGGTGAGGGTTGAGCGGAAAGGGGGGGGGAGGGGGGGGGGGGATTGGCGTACGCGCACCTACGTTGTGTGTGTGTGCGTGTGTGTGTGTGTGTGTGTGTGTGTGTGTGTTGTGTGTGTGTGTGCTTACAGCATGTCTTTGTTGAATGTTTTTTCCAAGGGAAATTTCCAGTTTTGTGTTTTAGACTTAAATATAATTCATTAAAATGTAAATATGTTGATACTGCAAAATGCATATGTGGGGAAAAGACTTTTGACATTTCATGTACTATTTAATTGTCCCACTATGCGGCAGTACCTACCCAATTTTCAGTTACCAAATATCCTACAATTGATGATTTTAAGACTCTGACTTCAAATCATTCATTTTTGGCTAATGTATCAAAATATTTACTTCGCAGTCCTATCGGTACAGTAGTATGAGATTTCAGTATTTTTTGAAGCAAACATTGTTTATGCTGTTCATGTTCACTGATTTGAGCTTTATTTTTTTATTATGTTTTCATTTGTATATATATAATATCAATGTCATCTTGATGTATATCATTTACAAATATCACAGTCGTCTAAAAACACGCCGAGAGAGAGAGAGAGGGGGGCTGAAACAAAGCTATATATGCCTCTCTGGGACAGAGAGAGGGGGAGGGGAGGGGGGAGTCAGAATCAGTCCCAAGGTGTACACAGGCAGGAGAAGGTGGATGTCATCTTTAGTTTGCTCCAGAGAGGCATGAGACTGGGAGTGAGTGAGTGAGTGAGTGTGTGTGTGTGTGTGTGTGTGTGTGTGTGTGTGTGTGTGTGTGTGTGACGCGTGCCTGTGTGCGTGTGTGTGTGTGTGTGTGTGTGTGTGTGTGTGTGTGTGTGTGTGTGTGTGTGTGGTGTGTGTGTGTGTGTGTTGTGTGTGTGTGTGTGTGTGTGTGTGTGTGTGTGTGTTGTGTGTGTGTTGTGTGTGTGTGTGTGTGTGTGTGTGTGTGGTGTGTGTGTGTGTGCGTGTGTGCCTGTGTGCGGTGTGTGTGTGTGTGTGTGTGTTGTGTGTGTGTATTGTGTGTGTTGTGTGTGTGGTGTGTGTGTGTGTGAGGGGAGGGAGGGAGAAGAGAGGGGGAGAACGCACTGTTTGGCTCAGTGACATGACGCCTCAGTACGCAGTGAGAGGCTGTGAGGTCAAATCCCACCAGCATCAAACATGCACACACTGCCACTTCCGCTCACGGCCCATCTCTGAGGGCGGCACTGGAGCGTCGGGTACGTCCCTCTGTCATTATCCTGGGGTGGTCATCATGGCTGCCACAGCTCTTATGGAGGGTGTAGGCTCCGCATGTTCTGTGTGTGGTGTGTGTGTGTGTGTTGTGTGTGTGTGTGTGGCGCGCGCGCGCGCGCGCGCGTGTGTGTCTAATCGTGTGTGTGTGTGTAATCGTGTGTGTGTGTGTGTGTGTGGGTAATTGTGTGTGTGTGCGTGTGTTGTTTTTGTGTATGTGCGCGTATATGTGTGTGCGTGCGTGTGTGTGCGTGCATGTGTGTGTGCGTGCGTGTGCGTGCGCGCGCGCGTGTGTGCGTACGTGCGTCATTCACCATCTCTGAACGCGCAAAGTGCTCGCACACAGACAGAAGCGCTACCATTCGCATGCATGCACACACACACTCACACACACACACACACACACACACACACACACACACACCACACACACACACACACACTTGCATGCACACCACATGCTCGCATGCATGCTGGCCCGCCAGCGACAGGAAGGCCCGACAGATCATGTGGCTTGCCTGCAGTCACTAAAAGGCAAAGTATGCAGAGAGTGCAGCGGTGAAGTCTGTTTGCTTCACTGTGAAAAACGGCTCAACACAGGTGGACATGTCGCTCGACGGCCTGGAAGAGCCTGCTTCAGTGTCTGTGTGTAGATCTTAGCTCTGATGCGGGCCCTCGTTGTAGGCTGCTGCCACCACGAGCAGCATGAATGGAGTGCGTATAATCTTGATTGTCGCCGGTCGCCAACGGCGGGTTGTAGCCGATTTTTATCAACTTACCTAACGAGGGCACTGCTGCATATAGACAGCATGACGTACGTTTTGGCAAGCGCGCGCTTTCCACACATAACGCATACACACACACACACGCACGCACGCACGCACGCACGCACGCACACACACACACATGCGCGTGCTGGTGGGATTTGACCTCACAGCCTCTCACTGCGTACTGAGCGTCATGTCACTGAGCCAAACAGGTGCGTTTCTCCCCTCTCTTCTTTCTCCATCCCCTCACACACACACACACACACACACACACACACACACACACACACACACACACGCTGTATGTAAACACTTGAAGCGGCGAACACCACA
>JADBJO010024675.1:20000-24842 GCA_016801955.1 Conus betulinus
TCTTTCATAATGGTGAACCATATGCCTCTGCAGCGATAATTATGGTCATTCACCTGTCATTGTAGGCCAGGTACATTGTACATTAATTTTTTGCTCCTAGTCTTCGTAGGGGACCAGATCAGGAATGTAAAGCGTCGTTTGGAATTTGCCAGGGGGATCTGTCGAAAAAGACATAAAACCTCTTCCTGTTCATGCGGAACGTTCGAATTCAAATATCTCTCTCTCTCTCTTTCTCTCTCTCTCTCTCGCCGCGCGCGCGCGCGCGCTCAGCGTGTGTGTGTATGGTGTGTGTGTGTGTTGTGTGTGTGTGTGTGCGCGCGCGCGCGCGGCGCGCGCGCGGGGTAGCAGCAGAAGAAATAGTTCATACCCTTCGTGTGTGTGTGCGTTGGGGTTTGGCGCGAGGTATGTGCTTGCCAGTGTACGTGATAATCAAGTTTGGCGAGTGACTGTGTATATGGTCTCACTATTTCTTTTCTTTCTTTTCTTCTTTCCTTTTTGTTTGTGTGGTTGGTTGGTTTTGTTGTTGTTGTTGTTGTTTTTTAATTGATCTTCTCTGTCTGTCTGCAGCTGTACGAAAAACGCCATGATCAAAACGCGGGTCTGATAGACGACGCCAGGCTGGCATTGACCGACTTCATCGGCTGTTAGATCAGGCCCTGGACAAGAGGTCGTCACAGTGAGCATCCTGACGTCATCAGCTTGTCACCATCGTTTCACGTCATCATCACGCATCAGCCTGACGTCCGCGCTCATTTTATTACTGGGTCACGATCGGACTTATATTATGGGGTGGTGGTGAGGGTAGAAGGAGGTGTTGTGTGTGAGGAGGGGGGGGGGGGGGGGGGACTTGGATTTTATTAGCCGATGACAAGGGCCACATCAGGATTGGAGTTAATTACGAGAGTGAAAAAAAATTGTTTAACAAAGCAGAGGGATGTGATGCAATTACTTTACGTTGATTTTGTTGAGCACCTCGCTACAAATGAAACCTTGGGAAAGGATTTTCAATAGATGTCTTTCATGATCAAATTGGAGATGAACAGAATGCACACACATGCAGAAGTGTGTGCACGCTCATGTCTATGTCAGCACAAGGCTAGTCCCCTGTGGTTAGTATTGTCATACTAGTAGGCCTGCAACTATGAATTATTATTGAGCAGCACCATCACTACAGCCTTCATTCGTTTCAGAGTGACTTGAGATTTTATTTTTCTACTGTAGTGAACTGGGATTTGCCTTCCTCTGCCCTCAGCAACATCGTCCACAGTAAAAGTGGCCCCCATCATCCTTTCATACTTTCTTATTTTCCCTCAAAAATTTCATTCTGATTTTTTTGTAGCATTGTACCCTACTATTCAGTCTGTCTCGAGCAAGAGGCTGGACAGGGGATTGTGGATGGTTGTAACATTAAAAATGCGAAATAGAAAGTTGCAACTGTGACACACATTTAATTCCTTCAACCTAATGATGTGATGTGATGAAGAGTGTGTATGGACGGTGATATGTAGGTAGGTAGATGATGAGGCTAGCATTGTTATCATTGATATTGCAACACATGTGCTTTTACATACATACGTATCGGTACTGTTGGATCATCATTAATCAAGGAAACCAGTCAGTTTTCACATGATATTGTACAATTTTTCCTGTTTAGTAATGTACTCTATAGCTTTTTCTTCCTCTTGTTCACGGTCATTGCTAGAAGAATGTTGATTCCTCATCAGTATGTCGAGATTTAGGTGCATGTCCCAGTGCTGGCGTGGAGAGAGCAAGAATGTGCGCGTTTCTTACATGAGTCAATGGACAGGCCACTTCATGTGAATGGAAATGTTTGATATTTCAGGTTCATTGCAAAGGATGAATTTCTGACATTTTCATAACGGTGGTTCTGTGTAAATAAAATGGAGCGTTTGGGGTGTTGTCAGTGCGTATATTGTGTCTGAAAGGTTGTGTCATATCTGTCGGAGTGAAAGGGTTTTTAATGTGGCTGCATCATATCCTTGTTTGTTTGATAAAAAGTTATGTGTGTTATTCAAATCTTAGCCGTACATGTGAACCTGTGGACAAAGGGATTTCAACAGGCACTTGGGAGTTAAGTTCCAGTCTCGAATGTGGCAGTATGGAGCATACTGACCATGGCAATGAAAGTAAAATTCTTGCAAATCCAATGTGAAATCATGTTTTCGACTTGCACGTAACGGTTCAGAATTAGTACATGTAGTCATTCCAAAACGTGTCATTTTTTGTGCGTGTTGTGAGTAGTTGTAAGTAAAATTATGACAAGAAGAGCTCAACAGATTTCATTGTTGTTGGAAAGAAGCCAAAATTACACATACACACAAACGCAGCCCAAAGGCAGCAGGGGGTTTGTGTTTTTGTTTTGTTTTTGTTGTGCTGTGGTTTTTTTGCGTTTTTTTTTTTTTTAACACAATGGAAAAGGAGAAAGGACAATTACATTTTCGACGAATATGTTTTCATCAAAGGCCAACGAGGTTTTATTGCCACAAGATAGGCCAACAAGGTTTATTGCCACAAGATTGGATGAATGTATGGTTTCTCCCTCCCTCCTCACCTCCTTCTCACGTGGTCTGATTTGTGGTAGCAGACATTACTAACCAAGCTGTGTTGTGGTGGGGCTGGAGTAAAGAGTCTTTTCCGATCGCCAGTCACTGTGACTTTTGTAATGACTGAGGCTTCTTTAGCAGATGATGCATCTTCCATATCGATGTGCACGTCCATTCTTCATTCTTCTTTGCATGGTATTTTATGGAAATCGCAGTCCTTTTCCCCACAGTCCAGCTTCAGCCACAGCTGTGTTGAACATATTGGATGTGCAGTGGAACCTGCCTGTCATCCCACTCCCAGTCAGTTCAGTTCAGTTCAGTGATTTATTTTCATGTCTGTTCACCACTGATGATATAGACGAAAAATTATTTAAAACGTCATCTCCAACTAACAAAGCTTAACCTCAAAGATAAAAAATAAACAACAACTTTTTGAATTAGTGGTAAAAATAAACACCGCATCAAAGCAGCTTGGCAATTTAGCGATTGTGCGATAATAGTAGCAATAACCCACAACAGTCGCAGTTCCCAGTGGGACCAGTTTCATGGCATTGTTTATAGTCACAAGGTAAAGCATATCAGTCAAACTTGGCTGTTACCGCAATCTAATTATGCAGATTTTCACTATTATTCTGCCGCATTTAATTGCCCCTGAAATTAAACTTTCCTGACAAGTCCATTAACCCTTTGTATTAATTTCATCTCTTGAACATTTGATCATCTTTTCAGCTGTGCATGTAATGAAATCGTCTGGGAACAGCCCAGATCTAGAATTTTCCTTGAGGTCAAGCAAGAAAGAATGTAGTTTAGGAAACTCAGGCACGCAACAGAGAGAGCTAGATGACAGCAGTTTTTCCCTTGATCACAATGGTGACTGTTCCATGGAGACATGCAAGGTTCATGTGGAGAAAACAAAAAAGAAATTAAATGTTGTATGCACAGTGTTCATCTCACTTTGTGCTGAGCAATTAAGTTTTAAAAAAGTGGCTAAATACACACACACACACACACACACACACACACACCACACACCAAACTAAAAAGTAGGGGCCCCCAAACTCAGTTTTGCAGTCCTGAAAATCGGTTTAACAAATATTTTACCTGCAAGATGAAAGACAATAATTCATCTAACCCATGACAATCTTTTTTTTTTTTTTTTTTCCACTCAGAAATCAGTTTTCAAGTTCTTTTGGAAAATTTTGAATTATTTTCCCATACTTTAAACAATGCACTTTGCCCCAAGTCCTCATAAAAATTACTTTGAACTTGTCTCTATAATCTAGTGTTGAACTTTTCATTATTCACAAGGAGGAAAAAAGGTGACAAAAAGCTATTTTTGATGTGCTTTGCCCAGCTGAATGACCCGTTTCTTTTTATCTGTTCGAGCTATTGACTGTGAGTTCACCAAAAACAGCCCCAATGTTATCTCTGAGGTCATTTGGGTTGTGAACAACATAACTAGACTTCAGTATGCTTGTCACTGATCGACTGTTGATAGAAATGCAGCTTACAGAAATCATACCATTAGTACTCAGCACCGTCTGCCCTCTCCTCTACACCTGACAGTATTTTTTCAGGTTGATGGCAATCACACTTGGTACAGAATCTGCACAAAGCATAGTCACGTCTCTTTTTCGATGCTATGCACTCTAGGCTGGGCCGCCAGTACACTTCTTCAGCAGTGCATGGTAAATTCTTTCTCCAAGTTTTGCGGTGGGAGATAGGCCTCACATCACCATTTACCCTTGCATGTTTCATGGGTTGTACAACCATTGCTTACATGGTGTGCCTTAGCAGTTTGCTTCTCTATTTTATATATTCCTGTTGTCACTTAGTTCGATAGTTGGGCAATTTTGACACGATAAAGTCCTTCAAATACCAACATATATTAGAAAAATTGGTTCCATTATTGTTGTTGCTATGTGGCACTCTGACTTTGCTGCCATTGCTGGCTGTGGTGTTGTGAGCATAATCACTACTTGTGAACTAAAGCTGTAAGTTTCTGTATTTATCTGTGAAGAATATTGCATACGTGTTACACACATTTCGAAGAATGACTGCTTAACCAGTGTCCAAAGGGGCAAATGATACTTTTCCATTAAATGTGTTTATAGATATTTAACCGCGTTCCCAGCGCCAGTCCTTCTTTCTTCTTTTGTAATTAAGTTTGAACTTGTGATACTTCCCTGCTGTATCTTGTTGAGTAAACACTTTACATTTGTCGATCCGCGAGTTTCAAAAGTTTTTTTAACTTCACACATGTATAATCTGATTGTAA
>JADBJO010024676.1:0-7500 GCA_016801955.1 Conus betulinus
TGGAAACACTTATATAAATGATACTCCATGAAACGTTTATAAATGACACTCCACGTAATTTTCATAAATGATATGTTCCACGTAACGTTTATAAATGATGCTCCACGTACTTTTTTAAATGATATGCTCAACGTAACTTTTATAAATGATGCTCCACGTAGCTTTTATAAATGATGCTCCACGTAACTTTTTATAAACGATATGTTCCACGTAACTTTTATAAATGATGCTCCACGTAACTTTTATAAATGATGCTCTCCGTAACTTTTATAAATGATATGCTCCACGTAACTTTTATAAATGATGTTCCACGTAACTTTTATAAATGATGCTCCACATAACTTTTTTTATAAATGATGCTCCATGTAACTTTTATAAATAATGCTCCCTGTAACTTTTATATATGATGCGCCACGTAGGATAAATAATACGTTGTGCTTATTGTTAAAATGTCCGTATTTTGTACGGTCTACAACAAAAATAAATCCAGATACATCATTGTCCGTATGACGCCCAAAAGAACAGTGTAGGTCAGCCAAGTAAAGCATACATATGCTGCTGTTCATTGTGGAAATGTCACTGAGTTCATCAGGTATATTTACTTCCTACTGAAATACTTTCCAAAATACTTTCCAACCTTCAGAATCGTCACCTACAGTTTGTCTTTGATTACCAATGATTGGCTGATGTCACTGAGTACACCAACGTACGGTGTCTTTCCTTCCTACTAAAATAGTTTCAAGTCTTCAGAATGGTCACCTGCAGTTGGTCTTTGACTGCCAGTCATTGGATCTTGATGATTTTTTCATCACACCATGCTGAAGAGAAAGACACACCCGAAGGTGCGGGTAGGACCCAGAGAAGCACTGTCCTCCACTTGCCGAACCAACCAGCCGGGAGCAATCCTGCACCAACCTTTGGCAGCCTGTGCTGTGTTCACACACATAGGGTGCAGGGCACACGCACAGGGCACAGGGACGCACATTAAGACTAGGGACCTATAGACTAGGGACGAGACTACTGACGAACATGAACATTAAGACTTGGCACGCACATTAAGACTAGGGACATACATTAAGACTACTGACAAACATTAAGACTAGGGACGCACATTAAGACTAGGGACGCACATTAAGACTAGGGACTAAGACTGTTGACAAACAGTAAGACTAGGGACGCATATTAAGACTAGGGACATAAGACTGCTGAAGACTACTAGGGACGCACATAACTAGGGACGCGCATGAAGACTAGGGACATACATTGAAGACCATTAAGACTTGGCACGCACATTAAGACTAGGGACCTAAGGGGACATACTGCTACCTGCCAGAGGTCAGTAACTGGCTGATGCCTTTTTCGTGTATTCATGCTGCAAAAACAGAGCGTAGAAAAAAAAAAACCGTGCAACTGTTGAAAGGACCTGGGCGTGGCTGCCTCATTTAGCAACATTAACGTCTGGATTGTGTAGCTGAGTGACACCAAGAAGACAAAGAAGGATGATGATGATGAGAGACGCGACGAGAGAGAGAGAGAGAGAGAGAGAGAGAGAGAGAGAGAGAGAGAGAGAGAGAGAGAGAGAGAGAGAGAGAGAGAGAGAGAGAGAGAGAGAGAGAGAGAGAGAGACAGAGAGACAGACAGACAGAGAGAGACAGACAGAGACAGACAGACAGAGACAGACAGAGACAGAGACAGAGCAGGCAGGCAGGCACAGCAGACAGCAGGCAGGCAGGCAGGCAGGCAGCAGACAGACAGACAGACACAGACAGAGAGACAGAGAGAGAGTGTTGCTTCTAACCCAGCCGACCGTAAAGGGCCAATAATCAGGGCTGTCATGAGGAAAGACAACAACCGGACGCCGCCAGCAAACTCACAGCAGAACGTCCTGCAACTGAGACAAAACGACCATCAGCTGTTTCTCACGGCTCTTCCTCCGCTGTTCCAGAATGACGTTGACGGTGTGTACAGGAACGGGTTGAGGGCCGAGTTGAGCGGCAGCACCAAGACGGCCATGATGACGTTGACTTCCACCGGAACGTCCACGCCTCCGACCGCCGCCATCCCCAGGACGCCGATGGGAAACCAGCAGGCGAAGTCCGACACGGCCACGGTGATCAGCCGCCGAGCGAGGACCTGGTCCGTGGACTTCCTGCCGATGGTGCCGGAGCCGGTCAACGTGTTGGAGGTGACCGACCAGTAGATGAACACCTGCCCCGAAGCTATGAACAGGAAGAGGACGACGAAGTTGAGGGCGATCCAGATACCGAAGGAGTAATGCTGTCCCGGGAACTCGGTCCTGGTGATGGGCAACGGGATGCAGATGCCGGTCTGGCTGTAGAACTGCCAGTGTGACGTCACAGGGGTCAGAGGCGTGGCGGCCAGCACGAGCCCCGCCCACCAGGCGGCGCTGCTGGCCAGATGCGCTGACGTCGGCGTGAAGTGGAACTGGCTGAAGGGAAAGCGCAGCACCAGGAAGCGATCCACGGTGATGAAGCAGATCTGAAAGACGGACACCTCAGAGGACAGGAGAGAGACAGGAACCCGGCCACCCTGCAGGTGATGCTGTGTCTCCAGGAGTAGTCGTTCCACAGGTAGATGTCTTTGTACCTGTAGTCAGCCAGTCCGATCACCATCAGGTACACCCCCATCAAGAAATCAGACACACACAGATGCAGGACGAAGACGCCGAATCCGAACCGCCGCGTTCCTTTGTCGAAGACGGTGCGGTACAGGAAACTGGTGAGGTTTCCCACCAACGCCAGCATGGCTAGCAGAGCCAGGATAACCCGGTGGAGGTGACTCTGCATCAAATCCTGACAGGACGACACGGCGTCTTTCGGAACCCGACACCACTTGGGGCTGAACTCCTCGGGGAAGAAGCGCTGGGCAACACAGTTTATAATTGCTGGCTGTCACGGACCGAAGTTTGAGAAGATTGTGGAACAGCTGTGGAGGAAAGGTGATTACCGGACAGCCTGAGAGATCCACAGAGCGCAACGATCGTAGAAACCCGGAAACCCGAGCCGTGCACGTGACGCACTCCGCTGCCCGACAGGTTGAGCTGGTCCAGACGAGTCAGTGTGTGCAAAGGATCCACGTTCACTGCGTCCACGCTCACACGGGACAGGTCCAACACGCGAAGTTTGGTGTACGTGGACAGACCAGAGAGACCGTCTTGAAGGTCAAGTGGGTTTCCCGCCAAAACAAGCACTTGCAGAGATCTGAGGGTACTGAAGTCACAGGTAGAAGACAGGTGATGAGATTATCGCTGAGGTCCAGACTGATCAAGTTAGGCAGAGCAGGTGCTTGAACGTGAGACAGAGAAACAAGACGCCAAACTGACATGGACCAGCATGGTGTTGTTCATCAAGTCCATCAACGTCATGTTGCTCCTGTCCGCGTTCAAGAAGCGAAGTTCTGGATGGTCACCGACAGCGACAGACCGGTTACAGTAAAAACGCCAACCCAAAGCACTTACATTCAGGTGGACAGGTGAAGTGACACAACAGCTCATCATCATTCTGAGGGCACTGGCCATACCTGTCGTCACACACGTGCTCGGCAGACACGCACACGCGGGACTGGCGACAGCGATAGTAGCCAGGACACTGGTACGTCTGGCAGTCTGCTTCATCCTCACGCCCCGGGCAGTCGTGGATGGCGTTACATCGCAGATAGACGGGCAGACACAGGGTCATGTCGGAAGTAGGACACAGGAAGTGAGACCCGGGGCACGACTCTGCTGACCTGATGGACGTCATGAAGAGTATGTTTGATTGCCCCCATGATGACCACCTCACGATCATTGCACGTTCACGATAGCCCAAGAAGGTGGTCCAGGTCTTGTTTACACTCCCCTTTTCGTCGTTTGCAGACACACACTGCACCATGTTGTCACATCTCTGGCTGAGCTGCAGGCACTGTCAATCAATGAGTGAAGGCATATAACTGAGGATGGATTTTTTGGGGGTTGAACTGCTGTTTGGGGGCTTTTTTTTTTTTTTTTCTGTAGTTGAGTATTGATGTCAAAAAGCTGTTATCATGACAGTGTTTGCAAATCTATGAGCTCGCACACACATACGCACACACACACACACACACACACACACACACACACACACACACACACACACACACACACACACACACACACACACACACACACACACACAGAGGCAACAGACAGAGACACACACAGAGGCAAAGCACACACATGATAAGCTAGCTCCTATTCATGCACCATAGCCTCTTTGATTTTTTTTTTTTTACTCTATGTTTTTTATCACACAAATGCTTCATGCTCTAGATACAAGATGAATGGAAAATTTCCAGACAAAAAATCCGTGTATTGATAATATTCGTTTCATGATGAATTTCGTCGGAAGAATTTGGAGGTTATTTCTAGACAAAAATATCCATGTATTGAAAAAATTCGTCGCTATGAAATTTCGTCTGAAGAATTTTGGAGGTTATTTCTTAGGTGCCAGTGTTGTACTGACGCGAAGACGTAAAAGGAATGTTCTCTTTCTTCATGTAGCAGAAGGAATAGACTACACTTCCAAAGACAGTTCCTGTAGGCAACAGGACTAGGACGCATTATGAACTGAGAGAGAGAGAATTCAAACCCAGACAGCTTCGCATGAGCATTCAATGAACAGTCACTGTGTCACCGTCTGCTCATGGAAAGGTGTCCGGCTCTAGGTCAGGGGTCATCTCAGCATCAACAGACCCTATTCCAGACAACACAAAGTAGGGAAGATAACACCTGTCTCTCCATCGCAAAAAAAAAGAGTTACCTTTCAATATATGGGGTCAAACAAATAAGTGTAGTGAGCCAACTATTTTATTTGAAGTGCGCGCTCAGGATCACGATCGGGATATTGACTAGTTTGCATTCCGGACGCAGTTTCACGCCCATGTTTTGGCATTTTCTTTTCTCTCTCTCTCTCTCTCTGTCTCTTTCTCTCTCTCTCTCTCTCTCTCTCTCTCTCTCTCTCTCTCTCTCTCTCTCTCTCTCTCTCTCTCTCCCCCTTCTCTCTCTCTCTCTCTCTCTCTCTGTCTCTCTCTCTCTCTCTCGCCCCCTCTCTCTCTCTCTCTGTCTGTGCAGACACGGAAACCACAAACTGTGCTGGTTCACTCATTTTTTTGTTTGTTTGTTGTCTCCTTCTTCCGTTCTCTCTCTCTTTTTTTTTTTCTTTCTTTTTCTTTCGTTCATTTTTCTTCCTTTCCTCATTGCTTCAGGCACACTTACCTGGCGGTCTCCACAGTCAAAGGTAGTGTGGGGAGGGCACGGGGGGTACACACAAAAACTCCTCGTCGCTCTGATCGCTGCAGTCCGCGCGATGGTGGTCACACACCAACATGTAAGGCACCTCCTGCATCCGATTGCCACACAGAAAGGAGGGCGGCGGAGGAGAAGGATCACGATCAGTGGAGCATGAAGATTGCCCCCTAGGCTCTCGTCCAACCAAACAATCGCTCTGCAGGTCACAAGCTAGGAACTCGTGGACCACGTGACCTGCCGAGCAACTGGTGACGGACACAGGAAATTGTTTTCGAGCTGTAGCAAGCGTGACACCAGGCCCGGTCTGGCATCGACGGTTCCAGACTTCGAGTCAAATTCACACAAGAATTGGTGGCGAAAAGAGGCATCGTCACATTTTTCATAGGAGACCTCAGAACTGTCCCCAAAACGACCCCATTTGAAGTAAAAGCAGTGCGAAGAGAAGTCGACATCTCGGTACGTATACGTCGGTAAGTATAGTATGCGACGGTGTTATCTACCCAGTGAAGCAACGTTCCATACCTAAACAATGTGAAATACAAGATAACGTGAAGGCAATGGAAGGGGGAGAAACTGACAGACGGACAGACAGGCAGGCACAATAATAACTACTACGTTGGGGGGGGGGGGGGGGGGGGGGGGGGGGGGGGGGGGGAGAACGCCAAAACCCCATTTTAAAGGGTTTATGCTTTGGCTTACAAAAACAAAGTGCATATAATTGCATGTAAAATGTCGTACACAAATGTAAAATGCGTGCACACACACACACACACACACACACACACACACACACACACACACACACCACAGACAGATAGATAGATAGATAGATAGATAGATAGATAGATAGATAGATAGATAGTAGATAGGTAGATAGATAGATAGATAGATAGGTAGGTCAGCAGGTCGGTAGGTAGGTAGGTAGGTCAGTAGGTAGGTAGGTAGGTAGGTAGATTGACAGATGAGACAGATAGATAGATAGATAGAGAGATATAGAGAGGTAGAGAGAGAGAGAGAGAGAGAGAGAGAGAGAGAGAGAGAGAGAGAGAGAGAGAGAGAGAGAGAGAGAGAGAGAGAGAGAGAGAGACCGAGAGAGAGAGACAGACACAGAGACAGACAGAGATAGAGACAGACAGAGACAGACACAAAGAGAGTAATCTCGACAGTGGACAAAAAAAACACACACACACACACATAAATGAAATCCTACATGTTAGGAGCACGCCAACTCCTCAACCCGATGTGAATCTCCCCGAACCCTTTCAGCTCCAGCACCTCGCGCACCGCCTTCCACTCTGGGCGAGTTCAGGCTGACCAGAGCCCCGCCCCTCCTCCGACACTCCCCCGAGGCCTCGGGCCACAGCAGCTTCTCCGTCATCAGCTGATAGCACTTCCCGGCCAGCCACCACTGGGAGGTCCCACACATCGTGGAGTTGACGTACCAGCACGCCTCTTCGTCCTCCCCATCCACACAGTCCCACTCGGCATTACATGGGAAATACCTGCCGTAGTCCTGCTGGAAACCCGGCACCGTGCAGTTCCACTGGCTCCTGCCGCCGCCCGCTCGCTTCAGGTGCCAGACTCGGATGAAAAACTCGATGTCGAACCCCGAAGAGCAGCATTGACGTGCCCCGCTGATGAAGCGAAGGTGGACGTCCTCGCTGAAGTATTGGACGAAAGGTTTGTGGGCGCAGAACTTGTCGAAGAAGTGTTGTTCGGTTCGTCCCCCCACGTACACTGACAAGGAATCGAATCTACATTTGGTAAGGGATAGGCTGAGCCATTTCAGAATGAGGTGGTGTCAGGGGGGACGGTCAGAGAGGCCCAGCTATCCACAGCGGGTGGGTAAGGGGTGCGTCCATCCCACAGAGGAGACTGAATGAACCCTGTCCCCGTTTTTTGTGTGAAAAGAAAATAGAATTCAAAAGTGTGTGCGTTCAACTCGATTAGAATTGTCGCAATATGACATGAGTAATATAGATTATTCACGCTCAGTTTGACATGTCCTTTTTTTTTGAGAGAGAGATAGACAGACAGACAGACAGACACAGACAGACTGAGAGACAGAGAGAGAGAGAGAGAGAGACAAACTGAAACAGAGGGAATGAAATAATTTCCAACAAAGGTTGAGAATAAAATCGTAAGAACACAGGTCCCAACACAGAGCCCTGGGGAACGCTACACAAGGGGACTTGGGGCAGACATGCAACATCGAT
>JADBJO010024676.1:10000-24831 GCA_016801955.1 Conus betulinus
CTCTCTGGTTCTGTCTCAGATTGTCATGTCAAATTCATGCAGGGGCAAATTCCAAAGTCATCATACATTGTTTTTTTTTTTTTTTCTCAAAATGAACTGGTTTCATAGATATGTCATGCCAAAACGGCGGAATTATCCAATGCGACCTCGCAGTGGCATTTTCTCAACGGCAGTCAATCCGGTGGGTTTGCCTCAAGACTTAATTTTGCCGACGGCAGTCAATCCGGTGGGTTGCCTCAAGACTTAATTTTGCCGACGGCAGTCAATCCGGTGGGTTGCCTCAAGACTTCATTTTGCCGACGGCAGTCAATCCGGTGGGTTGCCTCAAGACGACTTCATTTTGCCCACGGGCAGTCAATCCGGTGGGTTGCCTCAACACGACTTCATTTTGCCGACGGCAGTCAATCCGGTGGGTTGCCTCAACGACGACTTCATTTTGCCGACGCAGTCAATCCGGTGGGTTGCTTCAAAGCTTCAGATTACCTACGGCAGTCAATCCGGTGGGTTCCCTCAAGACGACTTCATTTTGCCCACGGCAGTCAATCCGGTGGTTTGCCTTCACGACGATTTCATGTTCCCTATGCCAGTCAATCAGTGGAATGCCTCAAGATGACTTCAAATTCTCCACAGCAGTCAATCCAGCGGGTTGCCTCAAGACGACTTCATTTATCCCACGGCAGTCAATCCAGCGGGTTGCCTCAAGACGACTTCATTATCCCACGGCAGTCAATCCGGTGGGTTGCCTCAAGATGACTTCATTGTGCCCAAACGGCAGTCAATTCGGTGGGTTGCCTCAAGACGACTTCATTTTGCCCACGGCAGTCAATCCTGTGGGTTGCCTCAACACGACTTCATTTTGCCCACGGCAGTCAATCCGGTGGTTTGTCTCAAGACGACTTCATTTTGCCCACGGCAGTCAATCCGGTGGGTTGCCTCAAGACGACTTCATTTTCCCCATGCCAGTCAATCCGGTGGGTTGCCTCAAGACGACTTCATGTTTCCCACGGCAGTCCCCACGATGGGCTGCTTCCAGACCACTTCACATTCTCCATGGCAGTCAATCTGGTGGGTTGCCTCAAGATTTTATGTTCCCCATGGCAGTCAACCCAGTGGGTTGCCTCAAGACGACTTCATTTTCCCCACACGACAGTCAATCTGGTGGGTTGCTTCAAAGCTTCAGATTACCCACGGCAGTCAATCCGGTGGGTTGCTTCAACACGACTTTCATTTTGCCATGGGCAGTCAATCCAGTGGGTTGCCTTCACGACGATTTCATGTTCCCCATGGCAACCAATCGGTGGGATGCCTCAAGACGACTTCATTTCCCCACAGCAGTCAACCCGGTGGGTTGCTTCTCAAGACGACTTCATTTGTTCCCCGGCAGTCAGTGCGGTGGGTTGGCTCAGGACTACTTCATTTTGCCCACGGGAGTCAATCCGGTGGATTACCTCAAGACGACTTCATTGTGCCCATGGCAGTCAATCCGGTGGGATGCCTCAAGACAACTTCATGTTCCCCCACGGCAGTCAATCCGGTGGGTTGCCTCAAGACGACTTCATTTGCCGACGGCAGTCAATCCGGTGTGGGTTGCCTCAAGACGACTTTCATTTTGCCCACGGCAGTCAATCCCGGTGGTTTGCCTCAAGACGACTTCATTTTCCCGACAACAGTCAATCCGGTGGGTTTGCCTCAAGATGACTTCATTTTCCCCACGGCAGTCAATCCAGTGGGATGCCTCAAGACGACTTCATTTTGCCCACGGCAGTCAATCCAGGTGGGTTTGCCTCAAGACGACTTCATTTTGCCCACGGCAGTCAATCCGGTGGGTTGCCTCAAGACGACTTCATTTTCCCACACGGCAGTCAATCTGGTGGGTTGCCTCAAGACCGACATTTTTTCCCCAACGGCAGTCAATCCAGTGGTTGCCTCAAGACGACTTCATTTTCCCCACGGCAGTCAATCCCGGTGGGTTCCCTCAAGAAGACGACTTCAATTTGCCCAGTTGGTTGCCTCCCACGGCAGTCAATCGCAGGTGGATTGCCTCAAAGACGACTTCATTTTGCCCACGGCAGTCAATCCGGTGGGTTGCCTCAAGACGACTTCATTTTCCCCACGGCAGTCAATCCGGTGGGTTGCCTCAAGACGACTTTCAATTTTGCCCACGGCAGTCAATCCGGTGGGTTGCCTCAAGACGACTTCATTTGCCCCACGGCAGTCAATCCGGTGGGTTGCCTCAAGACGACTTCATTTTGCCCACGGCAGTCAATCCAGTGGGTTGCCTCAAGACGACTTCATTTTTCCCCACTGCAGTCAATCCGTGGGTTGCCTCAAGATGACTTCATTTTCCCCACGGCAGTCAATCGGTGGGTTGCCTCAAGACGACTTCATTTTGCCCACGGCAGTCATCAATCCGGTGGGTTGCCTCAAGACGACTTCATTTTTCCCACACTGGCAGTCAATCCGGTGGGTTGCCTCAAGACGACTTCATTTTGCCCACGGCAGTCAATCCGGTGGGTTGCCTCAAGACGACTTTCATTTTCCCACGGCAGTCAATCCGGTGGGTTGCCTCAAGACACTTCATGTTTGCCCACAGGCAGTCAATCCGGTGGGTTGCCTCAAGACGACTTCATGTTCCCCCACGGCAGTCAATCGTCAATCCTGGGTTGCCTCAAGACGACTTCATTTTCCCCACAGGCAGTCAATCCCGTGGGTTGCCTCAAGACGACTTCATTTCCCCACGGCAGTCAATCCGGTGGGTTGCCTCAAGACGACTTCATTTTCCCCACGGCAGTCAATCCGGTGGGTTGCCTCAAGACGACTTCATTTTCCCCACGGCAGTCAATCCGGTGGGTTTGCCTCAAGACGACTTCATTTTCCCCCACGGCAGTCAATCCTGTGGGTTGCCTCAAGACGACTTCATTTTCCCCACGCAGTCAATCCGGTGGTTGCCTCAAGACGACTTCATTTTGCCCACAGCAGTCAATCGTTGTGGTTTGCCTCAAGACGACTTCATGTTTTTGCCCACGGCAGTCAATCCGTGGGTTGCCTCAAGACGACTTCATTTCCCCCTGGCAGTCAATCCGGTGGGTTGCCTCAAGACGACATTTCATTTCCCCACGGCAGTCAATCCAGGTGGTGTTGCCTCAAGACGACTTCATGTTCGCCACGGCAGTCAATCCGGTGGGTTGCCTCAAGACGACTTCATTTTTGCCCACGGCAGTCAATCCGGTGGGTTGCCTCAAGACAACTTTCATTTCCCCACGGCAGTCAATATGGTGGGTTGCCTCAAGACGACTTCATGTTCCCCACGGCAGTCAATCTGGTGGGTTGCCTTCAAGACGACTTCATGTTCCCCACGGCAGTCAATCCGGTGGTTGCCTCAAGACGACTGCATTTTGCCCACGGCAGTCAATCCGTTGTGGTTGCCTCAAGACGACTTCATTTTCCCCACGGCAGTCAATCCGGGTTGGGTTGCCTCAAGACGACTTTCATTTTGCCCACGGCAGTCAATCCGGTGGGTTGCCTCAAGACGACTTCATTTTGCCCACGGCAGTTCATCCGGTGGGTTGCCTCAAGACGACTTCATGTTCCCCAGGGCAGTCAATCCACCAGTGCCTCAAGAAGACGACATCATGTTCCCACGGCAGTCTCAACTCAAGACGACTTCATTTTGGCCCACGGCAGTCAATCCGGTGGGTTGCCTCAAGACGACTTCATGTTCCCCACGGCAGTCAATCCGGTGGGGGTTGCCTCAAGATGACTTCATTTTGCCCACGGCAGTCATCCGGTGGGTTGCCCTCAACGACTTCATGTTCCCCACGGCAGTCAATCCGGTGGGTTGCCTCAAGACAAACTTCATGTTCACAGCACGGCAGTCAATCCGTTGGATTTGCCTCAAGACTTCATTTTGCCAATGGCAGTCAATCCGGTGGGTTGCCTCAGACGATTTCATTTTGCCCACAGCAGTAAATCTGGTGGGTTGCCTAAAGACGACTTCATTTTGCCCATGGCAGTCAATCCGGTGGGTTGCCTCAAGACCATTTCATTTTGCCCATAGCAGTCAGCCTGGTGGGTTGCCTCAAGACAACTTCATTTTGCCAATGGCATTCAATCCGGTGGGTTGCCTCCAGACGACTTCATTTTCCCCAAGGCAGATAATCCAGTGGGTTGCCTCAAGACGAATTCATTTTGCCCATGGCAGTCAATCCGGTGGGTTGCCTCAAGATGACTTCATGTTCCCCTCGACAGTCAATCAGGTGGGTTGCCTCAAGAACGACTTGATGTTCCCCACGGCGTCAACCCAGTGGGTTGCCTCAACGACTTCATTTTGCCCACGGCAGTCAATCCGGTGGGTTGCCTCAAGACGACTTCATTTTGCCCATGGCAGTCAATCCGGTGGGTTGACTCAAGACCAATTCATGTTCCCCACAGCAGTCAATCCGGTGGGTTGCCTCAAGACGACTTCATTTTGCCCACGGCAGTCAAATCCGGTGGGATGACTCAAGACCATTTCATTTGCCCACGGCAGTCAATCTAGTGGGATGCCTCAAGACGACTTCATTTTGCCCATGGCATTCAATCCAGTTGGGATGCCTCAGACGACTTCATTTTGCCCACAGCAGTCAATCCGGTGGGTTGCCTCAAGACGACTTCATTTTGCCCACGGCAGTCAATCCGGTGGGTTGCCTCAAGATGACTTCATTTTGCCCACGGCAGCCAATCCGGTAGGATCCCTCAAGAGACGACTTCATTTTGCCAAGGGCAGTCAATCCGGTGGGTTGCCTCAAGACGACTTTCAAGTTCCCCACGGCATTGAATCCGGTGGGTTGCCTCAAAAACTTCATGTTCCCTATGGCAGTCAATCTGGTGGGTTGCCTCAAGACGACTTCATATTGCACATGGCAGTGAATCCGGTGGGTTACCTCTCGACGATTTTTCATGTTCCCCACGGCATTCAATCCGGTGGCATGCCTCAAGATGACTTCATTTTTCCCACAGCAGTCAATTCGGTGGTTGCCTTAAGACGACTTCATTTTCCCAGGGCAGTCAATTCGTGTGGGTTGCCACAAGACATTTCATTTTCCCCACTGCAGTCAATCCAGTGGGTTACCTCAAGACGACTACATTTTGCCCCATGGCATCAATCCGGGTGGGTTGCCTCAAGATGACTATTTTGCTCACGGCAGTCAATCCGGTGGGTTGCCTCAACACGACTATTTTTTTTGCCCCAGGCAGTCAATCCGGTGGGTTGCCTCAAGACCACTTCATGTTTCCCCACAGCAGTCAATACAGTGGGTTGCCCTTCAGACTTCATGTTCCCCACGGCAGTCAATTCGGTGGGTTGCCTCAAGACGACTTCATTTTCCCCAAGGCTGTCAATCTCGTGGGTTGCCTCAAGACGACTTCATTTTACCCACGGCTGTCAATCCAATGGGTTGCCTCAAGACGATTTCATGTTCCCCCACGGCAGTAAATCCGGTGGGTTGCCTCAAAAGACTTCATTTTGCTCACGGCAGTCAATCCTGTGGGTTGCCTCAAGACGACTTCATTTTTGCCCATGGCAGTCAATCCAGTGGGTTGCCTCAAGATGACTTCATTTTGCCCACGGCAGTCAATCCCGTGGGTTGCCTTGAGACCACTTCATGTTTTCCCATGGCATTCAATCTGGTGGTCTCCTCAAGATGACTTTATTTTGCTCATGGCAGTCAATCAGGTGAGGATGCCTCATGACAATTTCATGTTCCCCAAAGCAGTCAATCCGGTGGGTTGCCTCAAGACGACTTCATTTTGGCTACGGCAGTCAATCCGGTGGGTTTGCCTCAAGACGACTTCATTTTGGCTACGGCAGTCAATCTGGTGGGTTCCCTCAAGACGACTTCATTTTGCCCACCGCAGTCAATGGGGTAGTTTGCCTCAAGACGACTTCATTTTGCACACGGCAGTCAATCCGGTGGGTTTCCCTCAAGAAGACTTCATTTTGCCCTGGCAGTCAATCCGGTGGGTTGCCACAAGACTTCATTTTTCCAAATGGCAGTCATCCGGTGTGGGTTTCCTCAAGACGACGACTTCATGTTCCCCCAGGTAGTCAATGGGGTAGTTTTGCCTTAAGATGACTTTATTATTTTGCCCGGCAGTCATCTGGTGGGTTGGCTCAAGACGAATTCATGTTTCCCCACAGCATCAATCTGGTGGTTTTGCTCAAGACGAACTTTCATTTCACCCGCATCAATCTGGTGGGTTGCCTCTCAAGACTACCTCATGTCCCCACGGCAGTGAATCTGGCGGGTTGCCTCAAGAGGACTTCATTTTGCCCACGCCAGTCAATCTGGTGGGTTACCTCAAAATGACTTCATTTTGCCCACGCCAGTCAATCCGGTGGGTTGCCTCACGACGACTTCATGTTCCCTATGGCAGTCAAGCCAGTGGGGCTGCCTCAAGACGACTTCATTTTACCCACGGCGGTCAATCCGTGTGGGTTGCCTCAAGACTTCATGTTCTCCATGGCTGTCAATCCGGTGGGTTGCCTCAAGACAACTTTTATTCCCCACGGCGGTCAATCTGTGGGTTTGCTTCAAGTAAACTTCATATTCCCCACGATAGTCAATCTGGTGGGTTTGCCTCAAGACGACTTCATGTTCCCACGGCAGTCAATCTGGTGGGTTGACTCAAGACTACTTCATGTTCCCCATGGAAGTCAATCCCATAGTTTTTCCTCAAGACGACTTCATTTTGCCCACAGCTGTCAATTTGGTGGGTTGCCTCCAGACGACTTCATTTCTTTTTGACCTTTTGACCCCCCCCCCCCCCCCACGGCAGTCAATCTGGTGGGTTGCCTCAAGACGACTTCATGTTTTGCTGCCCGCGGCAGTCCAATCCGGTGGGTTACCTCAAGACGACTACATGTTCCCCACGGCAGTCAATTTGGTGGGTTGCCTCAAAACGATTTCATTTTATGCACGGCAGTAAATCCAGTGGGTTGCCTGAAGAAAACTTCATGTTCCTGACGGCAGTCAGGTGGCTTGCCTCAAGACGACTTTATTTTACCCACGGCAGTCAATCCGGTGGCTTGCCTCACGACCACTTCATTTTGGCCCACAGCAGTCAATCCGGTGGGTTGCCTCAAGACCACTTCATTTTGGCCACGGTACTCAATCCGGTGGTTGTGTCAAGACGACTTCATTTTGGTCACGGTACTCAATCCGGCGGGCTAGGCCCCCGCCGATTTGTAAGCGCTGCTTACAAATCGGCGGGTGCTTTACAAATCGGCGGGTTAACCCCCCGCCGTTTTGTAAAGTGCTTTACAAAGGGGCGGCGCGCTTTATATCCTTTTTCTTTGGATTGAAACCATAAACTATAATTACGCTTTCAGTGATTATTCCTGCAATTTTTGATGACGGCGGACTGAAAACGGCGACTGAAATGGTGTGTGTTTGTGTGTGTGTGTGTGTGTGTGTTTGTGTGTGTGTGTGTGTGTGTGTGTGTGTGTGTGTGTTCATGTGTGTGTATGAGTATATGTGTATGTGTATATCAGATTTTTGTGTATGTAAGCCTGTGCATATGTGTGTGTGTTTGGTGTGGGGGGGGGGGGGGGGGGAGTAAACAGTCTATTTCTTTCTTTTGCCCTGACTCACACAACACAATCAACAAGTCGAAAGCAGAGGACATTGTTGACGTGTTTTTTATTCATATTTGTTCATTTCTGTAAACGTTACATGAACGACAAAGTGAAATAAAATTGTTTTGTTTTTAAACGCAATTTTAAGCACATTTTCACAGTCGATAAAATAAACACAATTTCCCACACTCAAATGAAAACGAAATCGTAACTCAGTTTATATTGAGTGAAAGTGCAAGAATAGGGAAAAGTTAAACTAGTGTGCAGTTTTCATACTTTCACCAGAATATTTCACTAAAGAATAGATATGATTGCCAGACACAATCAGTAAAAAGACAATGCAGGAAAATTATTCGTGGATGCTGAAAATGTTATTTGTAAAAACAAACAAACAAACAAACAACAGCCGTTTGCATGTTTAATCAAAATTTAGTGGTGGACAGATGAAAATGAAACAAACAAACAAAAAAAATCTTACGCTCCTCCCTCTTGGAATTGTGTGCATCAAAGCAAAGTTAAATCATAATTACACATCTTTGTTCTCTTTTTTATGGCCGCAGTAGGATAGCTGCCCATTTTGATACATAAACTGAACTTGAAACGAGCATAATTTGTTTAATTGTACAAGTTGTAACGGACAAATTCCAGACCACTGAACATAAATGTGATAAGTAACCTATTTTAATTTCTAAACATGTTGAATTCTTGGACAAGTTAATGATCCTCACCTGCAAAATATCGTTTTAAAATTGCTACACGTTTTCTTCAGTAGAGTCTAGCAAAAAAAATAAATAAAACATGCAGTAGAGTGTTGGTTGGATTTCATCTGCTTTCGTGTCTCAAACAAATGAAATTCCATGTTTGAAAGCTCCACCCATGATGGTAATATGTGTTGTACTTCAAAGGAATAGGAACACATCCTCTAATGAATTTTCTGCCTCTGTTGATAACCAGCATAAAACTACATCTTAGCTAAAATCAGAAATTTTTTGACTAGATTATTTTGATATCTCACTTTCGAAATGAATAATGTCCTTCCTTTTGGATCAAATTGGGTCTTATTCAATCTCTTATGTATTCTGAAAACTTCCAGAATATAACTAACGGATTGAGCTGGCATCTATTTCAATGAACTGCACAGTCTTTTTGCCTTCTAGATAAAGAGGGGGTGTGAGAGGTAAAGATCATTCAGTTGTATCGAATAGATCACATGACTCAAGACTGACGCATGTATTACACGAAATTCTGCTTATTACTCTGTTATATTTATATTTTTCCTCCTGTGTATAAATTGCTCAAACGAGTATCATTTGCTTCAGGAGTATCATGGATGAAACGAGGTAATTCACAATTTAGACCCCTACTTATACGTATCAGTGTGCGACTGAGAACTAAGTATTCCTTTGATGAAGCTGAAAGTTTTGCATACAATTGGGTGAAAGGTTACTTGCAATGAGAGAGAGAGAGAGAGAGAGAGAGAGAGAGAGAGAGAGAGAGAGAGTAGTAAAATAAGTTAGCAGACTTGTCTTTTTCTCTTCGTTAGTGTGCTCCTCAAAACGACGTGTGTCAGTCCGCCATCTTGATGAGCAAAATAGAAAGTCATCAAAATTGCGGGAATAATCACTGAAAGCGTAATAACAGTTTATCATTTTAATCCAAAGAAGCAGGATATAAAGCGCCCGCCGTTTTGTAAAGCGCTTTACAATACGGCGAGGGCTTAACCCGCCGATTTGTAAAGCACCCGCCGATTTGTAAGCGCTCTACAAATTGGCGCTTCTTACAAATCGGCGGTTTTTATAAGTCATGCAATGTGCGCCGATTTGTGAGCGCTTACAAATCGGCGCTGCTTACAAATCGGCGGGTTACAACGACTTCATGATCCCCACTGTAGTCAAATCCGGTGGGTTGCCTCAAGACGACTTCATTTTGCCCAGAAAGTCAATCTGTTGGGTTGCCTCAAGACGACATCATGTTCCCCACAGCAGTCAAACTGGTGGGTTGCCTGAAGAGTTTATGTCCCCACGGCAGTGAATTCGTTGCGTTGCCTCGAGACCACTTCATTTTCCCCACAGCAGTCAAGCTGGTGGGTTGCCTCAAGAGATGACTTGTTTTTCCCCACGGCAGTCAATCCAGTGGGTTGCCTCAAGATGATTTTCATTTTGCCACGGCAGTCAATCCGGTAGGTTGCCTCAAGGCGACATCATTTTGCCCACGGCAGTCAATCTGTGGTGGGTTGCCTCAAGACCACTTCTATCTGCCTGCTGCAGTCAATCTGGCGTGTTGCCTCAAGACGACTTCATTTTGTTGAAGGCAGTCAATCTGGTTGGTTGCCTCAAGACGACTTCATTTCGTCCACGGCATTCAATTCAGTGGGTTGCCTCAAGACAACTTCATGTTCCCTATGACAGTCAATCTGGTTGGTTGCCTCAAAATGACTTCATTTTGTCCCAGGCAGTCAATCTGGTGGGTTGCCTAAACACGTTATGTTCCCCATGGCAGTGAATCCATTGTGATGCCTTAAAGACGACTTCATTTTCCCCACAGCAGTAAATCCAGTGGGTTGCCTCAAGATGACTTCATGTTCCCCATGGCAGTCTTTCCGGTGGGTTGCCTCAAGACGACTTCATTTTTGCCCACGGCAGTTAAGACAGTGGGTTTCCTAAAGATGAGTTCATGTTCCCCCACTGCAGTCAATCTGGTGGGGTGCCTCAAGAAAACTTCATGTTCCCCACGGCAGCCAATCCAGCGTGTAGCCTCAAGATGACTTCATTTTGCCCAAGGTAGTCAATCTGGTGGGTTGCCTCAAGACAATTCATTTTTCCCCATGGCAGTCAATCTGGTGGGTTGCCTCAAGGCGACTTCATGTTCCCCATGACAGTCAATCTAGTTTGGTTGCCTCAAGACGACTTCATGTTCCCCACGGCAGTGAATCCAGTGGGTTGCCTCAAAAGACTTTATTTTGCCCACGGCAGTCAACCCGGTGGGTTGCCCTCAAGATGACTTCATTTTGCCCATGGCAGTCAACCCGGTGGGTTGCCTCAAGATGACTTCTTGTTCCCCATGGTAGTGAACCTGGTGGGTTGCCTCAAGACGACTTTATTTTGCCCACGGCAGTCAATCCAGTGGGTTGCCTCAAGACGACTTCATGTTCCCTATGGCAGTCAATCCGGTAGGTTGCCTCAAGACAATGTTCCCAATGGCCAATCTGATGGATTGCCTCAAGACGACTTCATTTTGCCCATGGCAGTCAATTCGGTGATTGCCTCAGGACGACTTCATTTTCCTCACAGCAGTCAATCCGGTGGGTTGCCTCAAGATGATTTCATTTTGCCCACAGTAGTGAATTTGCTGGGTTTGCCTCAAGACGTCTTCATGTTCCCTATGGCAATCAATCCGGTGGGTTGAGTCACCACGAATTCATGTTCCCCACAGCAGTCAACCCAGTAGGTTGCTTCAAGATTTCATGTTCCCTACAGCAGTCAATCCAGTGGGTTGCCTCAAGACGATTTCATTTTGCCCATGGCAGTCAATTTGGTAGGTTGCCTAAAAGATGATTTAATTTTCCCCACGACAGTCAATTCGGTGGGTTGCCTCAAGACGACTTCATGTTCCCCATGGCAGTCAATCTGGTGGGTTGCCTCAAGATGACTTCATGTTCCCCATGGCAGTCAATCTGGTGGGTTGCCTCAAGACGACTTCATGTTTCCCACGGCAGTCAATCTGGTGAGTTTGCCTCAAGACTTCATGTTCCCCATGGGCAGTCAATCCAGTGGGTTGCCTCAAGACGACTTCATGTTCCCCACGGCAGTCAGTCCGGTGGGTTGCCTCAAGACGACGATTTTGCCCACGGCAGTCAGTCCGGTGGGTTATCTCCAAGACGACTTCATGTTCCCCGCGGCAGTCAATCGGTGGGCTGCCTCAAGACGACTTCATTTTCCCCTCAGCAGTCAATTCGGTGGGTTGCCTCAAGACGACTGCATTTTGCCCACGGCAGTCAATCCTGTGGGTTGCCTCAAGACGACTTGACATTGACTGCTCCCTGTGGATTGCCTTGTCATGGGCTTGTGGCAGGCCAAGTCAGGCTGTAGCTTTGGACAGGGCGGTCGGAATGAGCGGCTGGGATGTAACGCGTTTGTCTTTTGATCTCCTTGCATACTTGGGTGGATCCTCAAGCGTAGGCTCACAGATTGCCCCCTACATTTTATTTCTATTTACATAATATCTGTAGTTTTTCAGCAACTTTTTTCCTCCCAACACTTTCGTTTGGTTTTCCTTTACTACTCTTCGCTGGCTGCTTTGGGGGCGCTATTGGATCTTTTTTTTTGCACCCTTGGTGGTGAGAACACCACGGTATTATGGACTGTGGTGTGTCTCTATTTGACGCCAGGAGCGCAGATACAGCCAGCCGTATCTCCCTGATGAGTTCCGACCCAGCTGACGAAAGGCCTCGGAGCATGCAATACAAATATATCTGCCTTTAAAAGGGATTGCGATGGTTTCCTTATGCAGCCAGTGAAGAGTTGTTCTTGATTTCATGTTCCCAGTTTTTACATCTTCAACCTCAGGGGCCCATACCCCCCCCCCCCCCCCCCCCCTTTGAATTCAAAGTTTTGCCAGGTCATTACTATGAAGACAATTTAGTTGTTGGCCTGTGCTTGTTTTTCCCCCACTATTAGATTCTTCGTCTTTGTATTTGTCTGACTTTATTCAAGTTTTAAAAGGCTGTGCCAGTCATGAATAAAAGTTACTCTGTGTTAGGTTTCCTTATGGGAGCAAAGACTACCCCACTTGTTTACTGTTCCCTGCCTCATTTCATTTCCAAGATCGCAACGAAGTCAGAGGACCATACTGACTGAGCATAATACGAAAGCAATATATCTTTATGGAATATTAAAACTTCCTGGTTTGGCTCTGTCATTTCACTTCTGAAAAGACGATCCAAGATGAAAGCACGAACCTTTCTCGCTAGAAGAAGAGGAATGACTTCGACTCGCATTTTGCGCCTCTGAAGTGACATGGCTGAGTAAGTTTCAAAGTGATGCGTCTGCAGAAGAAAATGGAACAACCTTAAGAGAAAAATATTCTGTTACTCCTGTGAACAAAACGTAAAAAGCAAATTAGAAGACAGAAGACAACGCGTTTCGACCTATTGTGTCTCAGCATAAAGACAAACAACGTTAAGGACAATGACTTAAACGCTGAATTCGAGAAATAAGCGAACACTCGTTTCTTCGTTTTCGTTGTCCTGAATGCTGTTTCTCTTGCGTAATGAAGACCATTATGTAATTTGTTTTGTCCTTTTTGTCTGGCCGAGTAATATGATATTGTTTCGTTATTGCTTCGTTATGGTTGAGTGTCATCTGAATACCAGTATTGTTGCAGGTATTCATTAATGCACCCCAGCGGGAATACGTACAAAGTTGGCACACCCATATAGATGGACGACACATCCACATACGTTAACATCATTCTACATATAGATGGACGACACACCGACACACGTTAACATCATTCAACGCGTGTCGGATGCAAACTGTGTGTGGCAGCAAGAGTCATTGTCTCTGACATCAAAACTCCGGAACCTAGTGTTAAAAGGAATGTAAGCCAACTCCGCCCTTTAACATGGACAGACAAATCAGAAGACAAGACACAACGCGTTTCCATTTCCAAGGTCTACTTCGGGCAAGATAAACAACATTCAGGACAATGAAAACGAAGAACGAGCAAATCACTCATCTTCTAAAATTCGGCGCAAGACGGGCATTGAAAGTAGCTTAGGTCAATGTTGAGCAGAACCAACGGGGAATGTGAAAATAAATTCTATGTCTAGGATTCGAACCAGGAGTTCTCATTTTCACGTCAGCGACTTTGCACTCTGCAAAGCACTCGTCTTCTTGCCTTTAATGTTATTAGCATATATAAAGATATCACTTGACACAGACATCGCAGCGATAAAAAAAATAATAATACATGCATGTCAGATCAAACATATGGACAAATGTACATGGAACCGATGCACAACTAAATCCAACAAAAATCCAAAGGGATCTTCTTTTCTAAAATCAAAGATAGACATGTTCCTATCGTGGAAAAAAATGTAACAAATCTTGATAAATAATGATTTTTTTTTCCACATGTGAACTGTTCTTTGAATGAAGCAACATCAGTCCTGCTGCTTATGCACACTCTTGTGGTTTGTGTGCTGTTGACCGGCTCTCTGCCGTGCCAGGATGGTCAGCAACAGTTGTTCAGACCGCTTCTTCCTGTGCTCCAGAACAACGTTGACCGCATAGAGCAGCGGGCTGAGAGCTGGGCTGACCGACAGACCCAGGACAGTCACAATGACCTGTACATCACTTGGAACGCTACTGTTCCTCACTGCCGACATCCACCAACGCTCCCACCAGAACCCTGCACGCCGTGGCGGACCCCACTATGGCGAGGAGTCTCCTGGCGACGAGCAGCTCCAGGGTCCTTCCGCTGGAATCTGTCGCTATGATCAACGTCCGGTTCAGAGTCCAGCCGACCAAGCCTTGAGCTGCGACCACGATGGGACACAGACTGAATGGAAGAGAAGCAGAAGAACAAAGTAATGAGATGGATGGTGACGAATGTGATTCAGGTGTAAAGAATGGGCGCTGTGCTCTTTTCCTGAAGCAGGAACAGGCAGGCACAAGGCAGTGTGACCGTAGAAACTCCAGCGCGGTGTTTCAAAGGACAGGGGAAGTGCGGCCAAAAGAAGGCCAGTGATCCATATCACCAAACTGACCAGGTGAGCTGATTTGGGGACAAAGCAGAAGCGGTTCAGGGACTCACACACCACCAACGCTCTGTCCAGAGTCATCACACAGATCAGGAAGAAAGACACCTGAGCCGACAGGACGAACACCATTCCGGCAGACGTGCACGTGACGCTGGATCTCCACAGGACGTCTTTCCACAAGTACGTACCCTGAAACACTCCATCCGCTACCGTTATGATCATCAAATACATGCCTCGTAAAATGTCAGACACACCCAGTGCAGCAGAAACACCCCACAGCCAAATGACTGGAAGTGTTTCCGAATGATAACCCAGTAAAATAAGGCTGAAAGATTGCCGCCCAGGGGTGACAGAGGCAAGCAGGGCTAAAGTGGAGGAAACAGCTGGAGGGGGCACTGCCAGAGGTCTAAAGAACGAACAGATTTCAGTGGCTGGATCCTCCATCAACAACGT